>JAQMCX010000021.1:7643854-7664911 GCA_029814765.1 Acanthurus leucopareius | reverse complement strand
CACATTCCCCCTGTTGGTACTCCTCTTTTTCGAAGTAACGGGTCCTTTATACTTCAAAAACCATCACAGCTTCACTTATACTAATATTACAACCGGATGCTCTTATTAATAAGCTGTCATAATTTAGCATCACTGTTTGTTTACCTTTGGAGGACTCTTTAATTGAGTCTCATGGTCGCTCCTCCGGTGAGTGCCTTTTTGTTCAGAGCATCATTGACTCAGGCTGCACGGCGGCGAGAAGCGCCTTCAAAGAAAAAAATCTCAATAATATCAACAAAAATACTGATATTCTAATATGAGCACAAATCGAGTCTGTCAAACAGAAATGTGTGCTTACAGTGAGCATATATTTGATTGGGTTTACTTCTTATAATGTTGGAGAATTGTCTCTACAGAGCGGCGCGTTTTCCGTACAGTACCCCTGTGAAATTCATCATGTACAGTCCGTATTGTTATTTTCGCAGAGGGCTCGTGTGGGGGGTGGGTGGGTTGCCGCGCGGCCTCAACTTTTGTCTTAGTTAATTAAGGCAGGAATTCGAGTGTTGCACATTGCTTACGGTACTTTATGTTGCGATGCAGAATCTACACCCCCCCTCCACCCCTCCAATGTGAGCAAGCAAAACACTGTAATTGTTTGCCCTTAATTATGAAACTTTACCCTCATGCCGCACATGTGATCTGTTGCGACAATCTAACCTCTTTTTTTTTCCGGATTTTAATAAAAAAGTGCAAAGCACGGTGAAGGCTGGAGGCTCGGGGGAGAGGGTGGGACCGTGCATTCTGCAAGTTTTCATTACTTCCAGATGTTCATCAGCTTTTCGTTGCCGCTTCTTGCCCCTCAAATTTGCTCGTCTCGCCGCCTGTAGATGGTCAGCGGCCACTGAGGAGAGTTTATATCCTCGGATGATGGATGAAGGCTGACGGAGTTGTATGTCAGCTGGGAAGGAGCAGAGTAGAACAGCCTGAAAGTTTTCATAAACCGTATTTGTGCAAGCTAGATGTGGCACTTTCCCTTAGCTGATTTCCCTTTATGGTTTCCCATAATAAACGAATCAGTTAGGTTTTATCAGGCAAAATGCATAAATGCATTATTTCCCCCTCGAATATATGATTGTTTTATGTTAATGTGGAGGATTCTTGGTTTAATAATTAACTTTACGTAACACTGCGGCAGTCTGTGCTGATGCATCAATAAATTCATATTGCGATGTTGTTTTGGTGAAAGACATACAGAACTTGGCAGGATGTGGGGGCGCAGTCATCAGCCTGGTACACTGCATCATACAATACACCACTGTCCTGCTGTTGTGTAATGAGCTGCTGGCTGTATTAAATCACCTACCAGAGAACAGCCGAGGCCTGTGGCAGCTGCACGGCTCTCAGATGGGCTCTGTCCTGTCATTCTTATTGTCTCATGAACAGGTTGGTGGTCTGTGGCTCCAGTGTTTAGTCTTGAATTTTGGTTTTCTCATGATGATGTGAACTGGATGGACGAAATAACCGTTTCACCAAAAAGCTTAAAACAGAACCTTCATGTGGAAATTATAACGGTACTCTTGTATTAGTTTTTTTCCTTATAAACAAACAACAGTATATTTCTTTATTGTTTTGTTTTTTCTAGCAAGTGTGTGTAAAAAGTAATGAAAGCTGACTCTTCCTCATTTGTCTGGGGACGTCCTAAAAAGACCCTCACAGACCCCGGGCAGACCCCCAGACTGCAGTTTGGGAACTTCTGCTCAGGTTTGTCAGCAGCTGGAGTTTCCCTCAGCAATTTTTTTTTAACCAAGCTGGAATGTGATTGTCTCATTACTGCATTTGGACCCAGGGGTGCTACGGTGGAATGCAGGGTCATAAACCCCATTTGCACACTGGGCCACACGCCGGGCATTTAAATGGTTTAGCTGGACTAATGAAATTACACCCTGAACCTACATGAGACTGTCTGTCCCTGTCAGGGCTTAACCACTGATTAAGGACAGTTAAACTGCATGATGAATTGCATGTTCTGTAATGCATAACATCAATGATACTTTGTCATTGCTTGAAATGAGAAAAGTTGGGGATAAAAGGTTCCACAATGTTGTTAACAAGTCAACAGTTTTCTAATTCTGTCTTCTCTCGGTGCCATTAAAATAAAAAATGCAGAATCTAAACATCTGTTATGTTTTACATCCTCCAAACCAGCATATAAATTTATTTTTCACACCATCACCACATCCTTTTTGGGATGTTTAAACGATCATTTTTAGAGGTTGATTCATTTACAGAGTAGAGATAAACATACGGCTCAGTGTTGCAGAAGCAGTATCAGCCTAACTTGGTCAATTCACTGAGGATTAATCCCCCTACTTAACTATATTGATTGGGGCAATCAGCATAGAAGTGTTTTTAGTGAACATATGGCCTAATCTGGCTTTTTAGGTACGAGGGACACAGTAATTTATTATCCACTGAATAATCTATCTTGATCTTCTTTAATACATTAATCCCTCAGAAAAGCAGGATGGACTTTACTTTCCAGTAAAGCAGACAAACATGTTTAAAAAAAGTTAGTGTTGTGTGCGTTTTCCTGCCCTGTTTTGTTTTCTTTATGTCGGCAGCATCTTTTGATCAACAGCTCTCACTGAATCAGGAAGTAATTGATGAAATCCCTGATAGGGAACCACTTTAAATACATGGCGGATGTGGTGAGATTACTTCCTCTGCTGTGCTGTGCCATCCGCTTGCCGCCACACACGCTGACCTGAGCTTTTAACCCCAACACTGCACTCACCGGCTCCCCACCACCCGTCTCACTGCGGTCTGGACTTCGTCATCCCCCCCCTTTCAGAGCTCACAATTTCCTCAAAACAGTGCAGCACTCTGGCCTCTCTGCTCGGCATCATTCTTAATCCCCAACCTCCACAACTGCACAGGAATTTTCTCCTAAATGCCCCTTTTTTTTTTTTTTTTTTGTCCTTTTTTTTTTTTCCGGTGCCGCTCCTTGCTGCTCAGCCCCACCCTTGCTCAGTTTCCTGTCGGAGGTCAGCACAATGACCAATAGGAGACCGGCGGGTGTTTACTCTGCTCCTGTTCTTGGAGTAATGGGAGCTGGCCAGCCCCTCCCCTTGGCCGTACTCTAGCCAGCACCAGACTGCTCACCCCAGCGCCGTCTGTTCCTCCATACCTCCACTTCTTAATGTAAAAAACAGGGCTTTTGTCAAAGGGCAGAGAGTCCTGGAGGGGAGGTCCCATTGGGTTATGATTTCACTGTCCTGACTTTAAAGCCCAAATTAGTCAAAAACCACATGTCCACCAGCAGCATAAGAGCACACTGTATTTCCATGTTGATATGAGATCATCTGGCCTCGGTACGCATGGTGAAGGCCCTGTCTGTCTGTCTGTCTGTCTGTCCGTCTGTCTGTCTGTCAGTCAGTCTGTCGAGTGGTGACGTACACCATTCAGCCGCTTTACGCGCGGTGACAAATGGCTGTTGTTGCCTCTACATTAATCATTCTTTAGCCCTTCAGGGGGGAAGATTTGTTATATTTTTTTCTAATTTATTATTCATTCAGGACCAGTTGGCTGAATGAAGCCATCTGTGCTGCAGAGTGAAGAGGAGGACAAAGATGTCTTAGTAGATAGATCAACAAGCGTGTCTCCTGTTGTGATCTCTGTGTCACATTGAAAACTCTTCTGCGTGTCTATATTCAGATCTTTGTGGCCTTTTACTCTGAGAGAAAAAAACCCCTAAACAACAATCAGCTTTTTTTAGTTGGGCAAACTGCAGCCTCTCGTAGGGATTCTCCATTGTCGGCCTATTTTTAGGGGTGGAATGCACAAATGATGGTAATCTTCTAGGCGGAGCCATTTAAGATTATGACGAAAGGTCCTTTGAAACTTTATATACTCATTGTGAGGAACTTTTTGCAGACCTCTGCGTGATCTTTCTGAAGTTCTTCCTGCGTTGATAGCAGCAAGCTTCACTCTGGTGTCAGCTGCAGGATCTGCTGTGATTCATACTGGTGGAGTCCAATTCTGAGAACAGTCATGGTCTTCTCATTCGAGAAGTTTCCATCTAAAAACTCTCAGCGGCGTTTCTTTTTTTTTTTCTTCACCCCCTCCTCTTGCAGTTTTGCCTTTCTTTCTTCACATTCCCAGTCTTTCTCTCCCACCCTCCTTCACAAACTGTACTGCTCTCCTCTGCTTTCTCTCTTTCTTACCCCTGTTTCTTTTTTTTTCTTTCTTATTTATGCTCTCCTCCTTCTTGTTACTCTTTCTCCTGGGTTGGGAGGAAGTGACTCGGTTGTTTCTGGATCCTTTGGGAATAGAAAGATGGAGCTCCCTTTCCTGTAACCCTTTCTTCATCAGACCTCAGACTATTGCAACATATAATCTGTTTGGCTACATCAATTAGCTTGGTATGACGAGGGTGGCACAAGCGGTGGGAAAGCCGTGACAATCTGAAAGCTTCTCTCTGTTAGAGAAAGGTCATTTTGTCATTTCACCGACACAACGTTTGCTACTTGTTGGAGCGATAATGAATCAGAAATTTATCATCACACCGTCGGACTTATCATCAAGGAGACAGACAAATGAGAAACAGCTAAATCACTCGGCTTTTATATTATCAGTGCTTTTACCTGAATAAATCAACTTTAAAGCTACAGCTGTGTTTGTTGAACCGTGGAAGTCCGCAGGCCTCAGCCAGTGCTGGTGTGTGGGGGGATCTGTGTGTTTTCATCTGCGCTGTGTGGGAGTCGATGGGAGTTCAAGTTGTCTCCTGTAAAGTTTGGTATTTATCTTACACAAGTATTTGCCATCTGCACCAACACAGGGTCATAACTCAATGTGTCACATAGTTCACAGTCTGTAATCTCTTTGAGGGAAGTTTTTGGCTTTTTGATACATGCGTTTCTGTAATCAAGTCGGATGCATTCATAATATTGTTATTTTACGCAATCAGCGGCACAAATAGCCAGCTAGTTTCAGAGCCACATACACTTCTATCTATGCAGATCTCAATGACTCAGTCCTGCCCCTTGTATTTCCACTGTCTGTCAGTGTGTGGGTCCGTAACAGCACTTCATCAACTGTTTGTTTGTTTTGAGGTAAATTTCCTTGCCACACACTCATACACACACTGTTTCTCTCTCTCTCTCTCTCTCTCTGAGATGCCCCTCCTTGTTTTATATTAGAACCAGCTGTGGAACTTGAGGCTGAATGAATGGGTCTTTGTGATTTGGCTGTCGTTCCAGTCTAAAAGGTCTGTTTCTCCCCCATGCCCCTCCACCCTTTGCTGTATTGGCATGACAACAATAAGAAACAATGGTCTGAACAACAGCATGTCTTGTTATGATATTATGCAAAGGTCAGTTTTCGAGGGTTTTGTTAAAGTGCTGTGTGACCCTCCGACAAAATGTCGACCAC
This sequence comes from Acanthurus leucopareius, assembly GCA_029814765.1. NCBI lineage: Eukaryota > Metazoa > Chordata > Actinopteri > Acanthuriformes > Acanthuridae > Acanthurus > Acanthurus leucopareius. The sequence continues at coordinate 7,659,502 of JAQMCX010000021.1, read as the reverse complement.
ACTTTCGCAGCAGCCGGAGCCAAAGTATGAGAATCAGCAGACACGGTCATGCAGCTTATCTGGTGGACACGCATGCAGAAGTTACAGCGCGCAGTTCAAGTCTGTGTTGTCCATTAAGGGAAGACTCAAAAAAGTTAGTCTGGCTTTAAGTTTTTAAAGGTGATCTGTGCAGATGACGACTTTTCCCACACAAACTGGAGGGCGTGTGTGCTTACGAATGGATTTGGGAGAGTTAGTCACAGAGGCAAGAAAACAGAAAACGTTGCCCAATCACATGGCAGGCAGGCTTGCAGCCTTGAATTGATTAGAGAGCCTTGAGTTGGGGTGGGGAAAAAGTGTTGCTAGAAAGCTGTGAGAGCAGCTTTGCATGGATCAGGCTTCCTCCACGCTGCAGAACAGGGAGGTCAGACAGTGATTGGCATTTCATGGGGGTATATTGTTCACATCCGGCCTGTCACTCAAAACCACTGGAATGTTTAGGAATGTTTTTTCTGGTTTTGCAACCTGTGTTTATAGTCTTGGGGGGGAGGACTCTTTTGTAACCTGTCATGAGTCTGTTTTTAATTCTGTGTCAACAGACCTACACACCTTTTATATGGAGTTTTATTGACGTTTTCTGATGACAACTTGTCTAGTTGTCTCCTTTAATTGTCATGTGATTTACGTTTCTCTTGGCTCCAAACTGCCACAACCCAAAACCAAAACCACCAAGTTTCAAGTTTTCTTCATTCTTGTTTCCCATAGGTGCTGACTGTAAGAGTGCAAGAAAAGGAAGGGAGAGCGAGGAGCCTGGGGAGGAGAGATCCCATCCTTGCAGCGCAAGCAGCTGGTATGAAGCGGAAAATAAATCCCTCTTTTCCTAATTCACAAACCATTCCCAAGCTTGAGCAGAATAATAAGTCACCAAAGGCGAAGAGAGTCAGTGAGGCAGTGGAAAAATCCATACAGATTTTCTGTGGGTGGTGGGAAGAGTGGTATTTCTGACTTAGCAATACTGAGGTCTAATCCTTTGTAATGGCAATAATAATAAGGTGACTCAATGAATGGGAGCAATGAGTTTGATAAACTTTGGGAGAGCTGACCTCGAAATGAAGCCTGGCAGCTTAAATTACTATTCAGGGTGGTCTCGATCCTCTGATACACCAGAGAGAAAAGAATCTATACACATACTGTAAATTCAATCCAGTTTTTATCTTCCATATACCAGCATGCAAGAGTCGAGCTGTAAACTAATAATCCTGTAGTTGGCTTGAGTGTGCAAACACAAAATATCTTGCACTTATTGCTGCAAGACGCTCCAATATAATGCACTTATTCTCGTGACATCTTACAGGACATACCACAGACGTGTAATTTGTGCTGGATGACCTGAATCTTATCCCCCGAGGGTTGTCTTAATCTTAATAGCAGGGAATGGAGGGAGTAGACCAGGGGATGTTAACTTCTGTTAGTGTGGTATGCAGCTGAATGGGGAGGTAGGGGGGGATGTTATGGGGGTAAGACATTTGTCCTGGATGAAACCGGCCGTGCAAAGTTGTCTGAAGAATGGTAGTGTGGTGCCGTTGAAGGGCAAACCCTGGTTTCTGTTCAGAAGTCATCTCAAAGGAACTCTGTTAGAGGGCCGAGAGAGAGGGAGGAAGGTCAGCTGCTCCACCCCAAGCACACACACACACACCCACCCCACCACACACACACACACACACAGGGAGTAAGTACGCACATGCTAACACATCTCAAACACCCGTTGATCCACTGTTGATGAAGCACACATAGAGTGAAGTACAGTAAAGCTTTAATGTCCCAGATGGGCAATTTGGTAATTAATTTAAAAAAGGCAGTCAATATGTACCTACACAACTAAACAAATAAGCACAATTAAGCACAAGTATATGATTTATTTTTAAAAATTTAAGCCAACACAGAAGTGCAGTTCCTCAAATGGCCACATGAGGCTGGCTTGAAAAGCAAGTCAATTCTGAGAGACCTCCGTAATAAAATGAGCAACTTGAAAGCACAAATAATCATGTTTACAGCCTCTTAAATACAACATTTGGCATCTCCATAGCTATTTTTCCCATTCATGACAATTGTACATGTAGTATAATTAAAAGTGTGGCTGTAATGAGTAACAGCAGCCTCTTGGTTGCTTCCAGGTGTCACACAGTCATTGGTAGCAGTGTTTATCCTTCCCAGCTCCTCCTTCTCATCCAGCCCCAAATATCCAAGATGGTAACAACCACAATGCCAAACATGAGGCTTTAAAATAATAGTCTACTCCTCTAACCAATGGGTAACATCATGGAGGCTCTGTCCACAATTTAATATACTGTATATGGTCAACAGCAGCATTACTGTTGGGACCTTTCTTCAAAACCATCAGGATGATCATCAAAAATAAATATTGTTAAATAGATAAATAAGGGAAAGAAAATTAATATTGGCAACATAACACATCTGAGTTCGTCACAGGCCAGATCACATTTCTTTAAAAAATAGCTGAAGGAAAAATAGACCTCATTTGTCTCTTTGTTGCACGTCTGGGGAGGTGAAACCTCCGCCTTTATATAACAGATGGAAGCGAATCAAACTCACATCATAAAGGCTGCTGGGAGTTCAATAAGATGACCTGTGCTTTCTCTGTGGCACTTACTCAACACAAATGGCAAAGATTATTTAATTTTACACCAGTAACATAACAGCACACATTCACAATTTCCCGGATAAGATTGTTTTTCACACCAAACCAACAAATCATAGCCAGATCATGTGGAGGCCTGGGGATGTTTTGATCAGAGAAACAGAACCCAGAGCAGCAATAAGAAAGGAGGCATTTGAAGCAGAAAATAATATTAGTCTGAGTGTAGATATAACTTAAAGGGCCAAAATGCAGCATTATGGGAATCAAAGAGAAATGAAGTGGACAGTGTCAGCCGTTCGTCTACTGGGCCGGGATGTCTGGTCTCTGAACTGCAGACTCTAATTATATCTCATCAACTGTCCCCTGTCAGCGCTTTCCTCCACCCTCCTGGACACGTACACACACACACACGCACAGAGTTTCTCATACGCACATGCTCGTTTTCCCCTAACCACTCCTGTTTTCACTTTCTCACACATGCAGTCATGCTCTGTACAACATGCAGCTCGTAATCAATCTGACACTTTCATGCAACACTAGAGATAAACAGACACTCAAAGCTTTTGACAGAATTGTTTTGGATCAGTTAAAGCACTTGAACTGGGATGAAAGAGAACATTTCTGTATTTTTTCAGATTTTACCTCCGCCCCATCTTCTTTTTATTTTTAAATCTAACATAGGGAAGTTGTAAAATTGACATTCATGAGATCTTATAAATTATTTAACTGTGCACACTAAAATATAGTCAACTTAGTGTCTGTGACCTATACTGTAAATGTACCAGTATAATCCTTGTTATCACAGTGGAGTAAAAGTACTTTTAATACTGCCTGTGTTAAATTGAGCCTGTATGTGCATGCGTACAGTATTTTCATGCTTCCCAGTGTGAGGCAGTCATGGTTTGAGAGGGTGATGAAGGGGCACAGATAAGAGAAATCGCAGCAAGACATTAAACCAGACAGGAGGACTTCAAAAATACCAAGTCAAGTTAGTCAGTGTTTCCAAGTGCCCTACTTTTCAAAAACGAAGCAAGCGATATCTAGAGTCACAAGATAGAGAGAGAGCAACATAGAGAGGAGAGAGTTCTTGCTGAGGAAACACAGAGCCAGCCTTAAAAACGAACTGGATCTGCCCTAAAAAACAAGGGAGAGATTTTCAGTCCAAACTTTTGATCCTAGCTCCTTGAAGTAATAACAATAATAACGATATTTAACTGTCTAATGCTGTGCATGGCTTAAACATTACATCCCCAGTTCAGTTCCCACAAAGTGATGACCTAGAAAGTTAATCTTTTCCAAGCAGACACAAACTCTGCAGCATCGGCGTCATGGGCTCAGTGTCGTTGCTTGCACTGTCTTTCTCTCTGTGGGAGTATAAAAAAGTACAATCTTAACAAGTCAAAGTGCATTACCTCTGGCATGAAAAATGCATTGAACTTCTCAGCAATACACTATGCTTTCTGTGTTTAAGCGATGAGTAAGTGAGCTAAAACCTCCTGATCATCAGCTGACACTGAGCGGGGGAGAAAGCATTAGAAAAAAAAACATAAAAGAGGACAAATAGAGAAGAAGCAGGGGGGGGGGGGGGTGATGTAGAGGAGACAGTGAGGGAGAGAAAGAGTGAGAGAGTGTCTGCAAACCCCAGATTGAGGGGCGAAGTTAGCGTGCACAGATGATTCCTAATAAGGTTGAAACTGGCAGCCTCAAACTTCTGTCCTGGAATTAGCTGCCAGGAAACTTTCCCCTGTAACTCCTCTTCTCTGAACGTTCAGAGCAGAAACAAACACACAATCTACTGTGACCCACTATGCTCTGAAAAGTGAACAGCTAAAATTAGAAAAGGGATGCAAGGGGGCGCAGCAGTGATAGAAACAGGAAAACTATTTCTGACTATCACATAAAAGGAATGATGTGGTCAAAGGGAGCAAAAATTTATCGCTTGAATGCAAAACACATGTAGAAGTCTCACATCTACAGAGTCAGCTTGCTGCATAAGATTCCCTTATAAATACTGAACTTCTCTTTTTTAGTTCAACACTGTCATGTATCATTGCTTTAATCTCTGCCTTGTTAGTACAGTAAGAAAAGAGAATATATGTTGTTTTTACAAAACATATTTTGCATGCTCATTCATTGATTATTAATATATATGCCCCCCCGCAGGTGAGGGTTAGTGGGTGACTCTTTGAAAAGACGCCACAGGCTCATTATGGCTCAGGTGCTGCATATGGATCCCGGCTTCCCAGGTACAACTTCATTTACTAATAATGATAATGATGTTATTTTGGGATGATTCATTATTTTTGTTAGGATTTAAACTTTTAGACAACTCTTAAGTAATCTAACTGTTGTACCACCCAGAATATTAACAACTTTAGGTTATGTGTACTGTGACACTCCATTTTGTACCTAATGTGGTGATTGTTTCATAAATACACAGTTGTCCAAAGTTAATACCATTTTCTGAAGTCTGAGCTCAAGATTAGACGCAGATTTCCGTTTGTTTAAAGTTCATTTCCTTCCCCCTCAGGGAAACTCAACCCACCTGCTCCCCCTTCCCTGCACGGCAAAGAGCAGGAGGCGCCCTACTCAGTGGAGACCCCCTATGGCTACCGTCTGGACCTAGACTTCCTCAAATATGTTAATGACATAGAGAAAGGAAACACTATCAAGAAGGTGCCGATCCAACGCCGGCCGCGCTATGGCTCCCTGCCCCGTGGCTACGGCTACGCCGGCTCCTGGTGGACTTCCACAGAGTCTCTGTGCTCCAACACCAGCATGGACAGCCGTCACTCCTCCTTCTCCTATTGTGCCCCGGGCTACCACACGTCACAGAGGCCTAGCTTCAGCACTGCCCGGGTGGAGAAGACCCTGTTGGATGCACGCAGGAAGCTAGAGGAGGAGAAAGAGGCTCGGAGATTCTCCAACCTGGGCAGCATGCACAGCAGCGTAGCAGGCTCTAACACCTCTCTCAGTAGTGCACACAGCTTCAACCGAGCCCAGGGTGGAAGTGGATCCTTCACTCCCATGAGTTCTGGCCTGTCAACTCCAGTGACCCCAACACCAGCCCACCTGCAGCACGTCAGGGAGCAGATGGCTGCAGCCCTCAGGAAAATAAGGGAGCTCGAAGAGCAGGTGAAGACCATCCCTGTGCTGCAGGTCAAAATCTCTGTGCTGCAAGAGGAGAAACGGCAGCTCAGCGTCCAGCTGAAGAGCCAGAAGTTCCTGGGCCATACTCTGGGTTTCAGCCGAGGTCGTCCCCGAGGAGAACTCTACATCGACATTCCTGAAGAGGAGGCAAGCAATGGAGCCAAGAGCAGCAACAAGCAAGCAGGGCCGCTGTCTCCCACCACGCCTGAGGGCTCCAAGCAAGACTCAGGGTGTGAAATTGAGGACACAGTGATTGTGGGTGGAGCGCGACCAGATGCAAAGCGGGAAGTGCGCACCATTGGAGTGGGACCAGAGGACTCAAGGGGCAGTCGTCAAGTGGGGGTTGGAGTTCGGGAAGAGGATCTGGGGCTGCTGCCAGAGACAGAGGCTCTAAAGAATCAAGTGGGCGAGCTTGAGGGCCAACTAAAGAGGACAATGCAGGAGCTGCAGGCTGCACAGCAGCAGGTTACAGTCCAGAACGCCCCTCAGGCAGAGCACCCAGTCATGGCCACCAGCATGGGCTGGCAGGAGCCACAAGGCTGCAACCTGCACACTCTTGTCAGCTTCACACAGCTCCCCCAACAGAGAGAACAGAGAACTGTGGGAATCCAGGTGTACACACTGGAGAAGCCTACTGTGGTGGAGGTGGGCACTTTGCTCAAAGCAGAAACCTGCAGCTCCCCCTCCCTACAGCCAGCTGCTGGAGTCGCGGAGAGCCTCCACAAAGGACAGTCCGAAGGTCCTGCTTCAGCTGGTACTGTATAACCAAACATACCTATTATATTATCTCCACCTGGGCAGTTTAATGCAGACCAATGCAACAGTCCTTTGTAATGTTTAATAATTGTCAAATTTGTCAGACAGATTTTGAGTCAACAGCTGTGAGCCCCTGATGTTTCAGTCTGCCGTGGATGTGAATATTACTGGATAAAACTCTAAGGGCACTTTTTAATTAAAAGATTAATACAAGAACGCTACTAATTGCATCTGAAAATATCTTACACAGCAGAATCAGCACCTGTCTGACATTTAAATTAAAGATGATAAGCCACGATCAATTGCATAACTATTGTTTTGTAATGCATCATATTGTACAAGTGTAATCAGTAAACTGACAACTCAGGGCGTATAAGCTCGAGTTAACAACTTCTCCAACTTCTCTTGATTTTGATGAAGTAGTTTACTTTTAAATCATTTATTTCTCAATCTCTTTCTCTATTATAGATGCCCCAGTTGAATTGCCGATTGCAGTCAGCTCCAAGCAGGTCCGTGATGTCCTAAGGAGTGAGTTGTCCACTTCGGTGCCTGTAGCAACTCCTGTCATCGCTGTAGGCGCATCTGGCAATCAGATTAGTCTGCTTCATCCTAAAGAGGAGGAGACAAACTTGCAAACATACACAGAGGCTGTCCATTTACAAGAAGGCCCTAAGACAGGTATGTTTCCCCTTCAGCATCATATTAGCATCATATTAGCATGTTCAAACGACATCATAATCATGTTGTGTGTGTGATCACTGTTTTTTTTTTTTGTCCAGCCTCATCTCCTCAGGCGTCTTTGAGATCTATTATGAAGCGGAAAGCAGAGGGGGAACCAGGATCTCCATCCACAAAGAAAAATCTACAGTTTATTGGAGTAAATGGAGGGTAAGTATCAGCTATTGCAGAGTCCTGTGGCAATGACTCATCTCTGGTCTGTTTAAGCCAAGGGTATACTGTCAGAGTAAACAGTGATAAAACACATGTGAGTCGCAAACTCACACTCTGTTAGACAATGAAATGTGTTCTTGTCTTGTAGCTACGAGTCCACATCATCAGACGACAGCAGCAGCGAGAGCTCAGATGAGGGGAGTGACTCCAGCGAATACCATGAAGCAAGAGAAAAACTGCCCGAGTCAACGATCCAGCACCAGCAAATAACCCACAGCGAGGCGTCTCAGCCTCCAGGAAGCAACAGTGTACCTCAACAGACTGCCGTCAAACTACCAGCCGTCATTCCAGACTCGCAGCAGAGTCCGAACGACTCTGCACCTGCAGACGCAGACGAACCCCTGCAGTCACCAGCGATGGACACTGTTGTGCAAAACTGTGCTTCACAGCAACCAGCCTCCAACTCCACCCCGACTCCTCCACACCCAGAAAATGAGTCTGCCTCTAAAGAGACCGTCAGCCAGTCATCAGAAAGGCACACAGTCACCCAGGAGATCACCTCCACATCATCAAGCACTGAATCCACTCCTGAACAAAGCTCCATTAAAACCTCAGTTACCTGTTCTACCAAGCAGCAATACAATGTCCAGTCAGAAACAACCGTCTTCTCCAACCAGCCAGAGTTAAAGCCAGCAGCCGAAAGCACCACAAATGACACTGCCACAGCATCTGCCAAACAAGTCAGGTAAACATATCAAACCCAGTGGACGAATCAAGTCCGTGTATGAGCATCAGTGACTGATGTTGTCTCCCTGTCTGTCCCAGACTGGAGCTGAGTGACAGCCTGATGTCAGCCCTTCATGCGCTGCAGAAAGCCCTCGGGGAACCCAACGCCTTCAGCCAACAAGGAGCTGTAGGTTTTCATTTAGTTCACTTTGTTAAATCAGGTTAATCCAATTCAAACCAATAATGCTTCCCAGGAAAACCTGGAGTGCCTTCTTTTAAAAAACGATCTGAAGCATCCACTTAAATAAACAGAGACATGTATTTTTCTTTGATTTTTAAACTCTGACCTCTGAATATTTCAATTGGTCGTATATCTACAAAACTTAGTTTAAGCATTTGTAATACAACGAGCACAAAAGAAAAAACAAGGAAAGGGTCTGTTGTAATGGAAATTTGGCTCAAGGCACATTTTTTTCACATTTTTTCATCATTTTTGCAAATATTGGCAGAGCAAACAGCATATTTCCATTATGTTTCCCCAAAGGTTTGGTTTTCAACAAACCCTTTTCTTTTTTTAAAAAAATTTTCTGTATTCTTATCATGTTTGGTCTGCGTGCCTGTGAGCTGTTGCTTTGCATTTCACCAACAGTCTGTCATGTGTGTCTGTGTCTCTGAATCGTCCTCATTGTGTCTGATCTCAGAGGGCAGCTTACACCACCGTGCTGCAGGAGTGGCTGCGTGTGTCCTGTCACAAAGCAGCAGACACGGCTGTTGTCAAGGCCTACATGAGCGCGTTCGCCTCCATCTCCCCTCAGCTGCTGGAGTTTGTGATCAACATGGCAGACGGCAATGGGAACACAGCGCTTCACTACACCGTCTCCCACTCCAACTTCCCTGTGGTGAAACTGCTGCTGGACACTGGTGAGCTGTGTGTTTATGTATGTATGTGTGTGTGATCTGGGGTTAATAGTTAAACTCCTCCTCATACCATTGTCCCAGATGTTTCAGTGCTTTCCTGTGTTTTGTCACTTGGTGTCACACACAGTCTCATGTCATACATCTCTGTCATTGTTTGTGCTGCGGTTGTATCGCCTGTCACACTGATTACCCCATATACCTAACAGGCCTGTGTAATGCTGACAAGCAGAACAAGGCAGGCTATACGGCCATCATGCTGACAGCTCTGGCTGCCTTCCACTCTGACGGCGACCTTCAAACCGTCCTGCAGCTGCTGCGCACAGGGGACGTCAACGCCAAGGCCAGCCAGGTGCGCCCTCTACTGCTTATTAGGTTCCACTGTTCCTCTGCACACTATCAAACCCATGTCAAAGTCTCTCTTACACATTATTAACATGTGCTTTTAAGCACTCTAATAACTAATTTCAATGATGAGAATGCCAGATTTGTTACAAGATGCATGCTGCTTATCGTGCTCATCAACAAATACAGTGTGATTGACAGCAGTTCAGTTCTGAAACTGGATCTGCATGTTGGAGATGAGTTGAAGTATTTTGAATTATGAATGTTCGTAGGCTGGTCAGACAGCGCTGATGCTAGCCGTCAGCCATGGTCGTGGGGACATGGTGCGGGCGCTGCTGTCCTGCGGGGCACAGGTCAACATCCGGGATGACGACGGCTCCACAGCGCTCATGTGCGCCTGTGAGCACGGTCATGTGGACATCGTGCGTCAGCTACTGTCTGTGCCGGGCTGTGATGCAACTCTAACAGATAATGTAAGCATATATTTCCCATGTGTATTTTTTTTCTGATCAGTTCTTGTTTTTTTGGTTTTTTGTGTGTTTGCATGTTTGTTTGTGTTGTTTTGTTTTTGGTAATCCTGCCCAAACCCATAATCTCACCATTATTCTCTCTCATTTTACAGGATGGCAGCACTGCTCTGTCTATTGCCCTGGAGGCCAGCCAGAATGACATTGCTGTGCTTTTGTATGCTCACCTCAACTTTGCAAAGCCTCCTTCCCCTGTGAGTACCTCGGTACACTGCTAACAAACACTTGCTGCTGTTATGAGGGTCCTCCTTTTTTAAAAATCACTCATTAGATTTAATTTTTTATAAAACTTTTCATGTACTTGAAACCAAATCTGCAGTTCTTCCCACAATTCTCATGCAATGCAACTTAACCGCTGTGTGATTAGGTATCTGCAGTAACTCAACTAAGCATATAAAGAGCTGCACCTCCAACAGTAATAGATGGCATCAAAGTTTTTTTAACTAATACCTTGGTTTTTTTTACCTTTTCTAGGTTTCACCGAAGTCTCCTCTCTTGGGTTCCTCTCCCCCCTCTAGTGAAACGAAATAAAGCCTGTCCCTTCCGCAGGTGACAACAGCTCCACAGCCAATCCACAGCAGCTGCTCATTTCACAGCGTGATGCTTTTTCATCCATGTAATTTAGAAAAAAAAAGAGTTTGTGTGTGCATTTGTTTTCACCCTCCATAATTTCAGTACCTTATAATGTGCAAATAATTATATGATGGCTTGCACCGTTGTTATCCATTAATTTTTTAACACATTGGTCTTTTTTTTTTAATCACAGCGGTGGTTGAAAACATGGATTCCCGGTGTGGTACAATCTAAACAATCCAAACTAAACATCTATCAGCTTCAGTATAGGATCCAGCCCAGTTTTGCAAAACTGTTCACTGAATAACATACAGTTCATCATTATACACTTGTTTTATTCCATATGAATATCATATTAGTTGCTTTGTAGAGCAATGTTTTTTCATTGTAATGTGTACAATAGCTCCTTAACAGAATAGCATCATTGTGTGTGTGACCATCACTGCCATTTGGAATAACAAAAGCCACCCCTCTCACAGATAAGTGTCCTTGCATCAAATATCTAATTGGTGCTACAAAAATATAAGACTGAACAACCATTTCAACAGTATATCAATATTTATACATAAGATTTGTTCACTTGAGAGTATTTTTGATATTGATTTTTTTATTCTCACCAAATTCAGGACCTACAAGGATCAAGATTCTTATTTCCCAGGCAATGGTTAACTTATTACACCTTTTAATCAGTGGATAAAAAAAAATTAACCACATTTCCCAAAATAAATCCAAAGATTTATCTCTTCTATCATTTGTGACACTGTATGATGTGGTGATAATATTATCACAGACCTAGGATCAGTGTGAGGAAAGAAAGATGTCAGTCGTCTGAAGGTTATGGTACTATGGTCTATGTATTTTTTATACATGAACGTATTTCAGATGGTTGTAAGGAAAGATTAGAGTGTATCTGTGTTTGTAATTTTCTGTGCTCATAAGATTTAACAAGACTCTGTTGAGAAATGACTGAAAGCACTGGTGAGGCCACCTCTGTTGCGGTCCTGTCTATAAGATTTGTCAGGGAACCAGAAAGTGACTGATTGGGGTCTTTAAGGACGTGCTGTGTAAGATGTGAATATCAAAATAATATATGTCAACATAAACTGGTAGTTATGCCTGATATCAAATTCCTTGAACAAAAGTGCATAGGCTATTGATGTCAAAATTTGTATTACTTTTTAAAGATTTTTTCACAATTTTCATATCCACTTTTAGGCGATTAAATTTTTATAAATTCTCAAGTTTTTAATTTAAGTATTTTATCTTTTTATACATTTAGAATTTTTAAGCTCACAACTACTTTATGTAATCTCACAGCCTTTTTAGTTTATGTTTTATGAAGGTTTATGTAAAATTCTAGATTGTTTTTCTCAGTGAATTAATAAATGTGGACCACACTGTTTCTATTGCATTTATTCATATTATTTTTGTTTGCATGTAGACTGCCATCAGCAAAAAAGTAAAACAAGGGAAAAAAGATGTTACTCACAGTGCATAGAGGGAAGTGTCCACTAGAGGGCCCTCAAACTTAAACAGTTATAGGATATTGAGTCTCTGGTGCAGAACAACTATGAGCCAGAGTTTCCACAACTTGCTGAGTATTGGCAGAATTGATTGCCAGCAAAAGAGCTATTGCAAAGAGAAACAGAAAAAACAGAGCCTGAGTCAGTACTTGAAAGTGCAAAGACTTAAGTCCAGACAGTAACCACTGCAGTAAAATGATCTCCATTGTTTCTTTAATTTAACAGTAGTGATTGAACATATTTTTTTGCAACAATTGCTGTAAGGGTTAGCTGTGCAAGATCAAATTGTTTCTATGCAGCCCACATAAAGTGACATTTTAAATTTATATTTATTTGACAGATGTTCATACACAAACCTGTTACAGAAACCAGATTGACAGGAAGAGATTGGCAAGACAATTGTTTTTACTATTTCTAAGCTTGTTGACCACCAGCACCTGCAGGGAAAAGAGCAGTAAAATGAGGTTTAGCCTTCTCATGACACAAAGATCATTTGAATATGGATCTCTCACATTAATGTGAGCCCTTTCTCTGAGTTTTTTTGCAAAGACCATCTATAAGGTTCTGAATTTAATGCAAAAATCAGATGCATTCAACAGTAAGATGATTTAAAAAGCCTTTAATTCTTCAGGGCTGTGTTGTTACAACACCTAAAACATGGCTATGCATTTGATACATAAATTACAGAATGGTCGCCTGTAAGCTCCGTCATAGGTTAAGCATTTATTACATGATCAGTTCACACAAACAGGTGATACCTTGATTTGTCTCATTATTTAGTCACATGACAAACAGTGTCTACTCTACTAGCAGGTGGACAGGTAAGCGGTTACATGATTGGTTTGGCATGTGACTAAGTCTTATAGACCAATCAAGCTATAGAATAAATTTTTAACCTATAAATGACAGAGCCTAAAAGCAACCATTTTGTACTTTCTGTAATGAAGACCACAATGGCTATTTAGCGTAGGCATGTTTTGTTTTTTTTTTTGAAACAATGCAGCCATGAAGAGTTAAAGGCATTTTAAACTCTTCATCCTCTTGAGCGCCTCTGATTTTTGCAAAAGCAGCACTCCTTCCATGCTGTTACTTGACCATCTGTAGGTGTTTTATACAAGCAGGTGCTGTCTGAGGTGTTGCTCCAAACTCACACATAGCTTCATAGATGTGTCTGTAAATATGTCGGAATACCTATACTGTATGTCTTACTGCTTACCTGACCTCCTCATTCCTACTCTGATCTGTATGGATCAGTTTTCTCGCTAGTCAGTTTGCAGCATTGTGATGATGCTGGTATTAAGTTAATGTGCTTGCATACTGATGTTCAGGCAAGAATGCAGATGAATAGATATCCATTTTCTCTTTCAGTTGGGAAAGCCGCTGTCTTCAAAGACATAACAGTCAGTCGGTATGCTAGAGATTTCTATAGAAAATAACCCTCTTTTCCAGCTCAGACACCAGTTTGAAATGGCAAGAGGTTTCAAAGAGGCCACAGCCACTGATAATGTGTCAAAAATGGCTCATCAGGTTGATGTCTCCCCACCAGGAACACATTCTTTAAGTACACACATCATGTAGGATACACACCTGAGTGTTACCTTGTACTTTTATTGTGAATGGAGGAAGATGAATCATGACCGAGCCAAAGAAAAACTGATATTCCACAGCTTCTTAATTTTGGCTTTTAAGAGATTACTTGTATATAGCTGGGCCAGTGCAGGTTGTTCCCCTTTAACTGAAATAGTCTGTTGGAAGATGTAAAACCAGCATGAACCATCATTGCAATTAAGATTCGTTTAAATTCTCATGTGGACTTGTGACTGGCAAAGAGGAAGCAGCCCTAATTTTTTCTCAAAATGCAAAGTGGTTTATTTACAACTTAGGAATCTTGTTGCTCTTTTTGGGCTCTGCAATCATTTATGTTTACAGAGTATATGAAAAGATTTTTTTCTTTATTAATTAATGAAAATCTATTGATACAATTTGACATATTTTTAATATCACCAACAACCAGGCAATGGGCAGCCAAGTGCATCCCTTTAAAACAGTGACAATTTCTGACCTTTTTTTAAAAAAAACGAAAACTGCATTGGTCACAATCTCACAGACACCACTGGTCACAGGGCCAGCTGTTTTCCTCAGACAGCTGCTTGTCTTTGGGAGGAGTCTGTCAGATAACATTCCCATGTAAGTTATGACTCACTGTTTTTGTTATATCTAAGATAATGTATTTTAGAGGCCATCAACCAATCAGAAATTAGCTCGCTATTTTTAATATCACTAAAGCTAAAGGGCCACCCACTCACATTATTTTTTCCTTTAAGTAGACAAGTTTTCACAGTGTCCTGTCCTTGCAACCTTTGCAATTTAACAGTTTGTCTCTAAGAGTTAAATGATGGATCACTTCTCTGACATTTCAGCACAAAGTAGCAAGTGAGATCACCCTTATAAGACTTGCATTATAAATGTAGCCTTACTTCGCTCTTCATTCTACTTTTAGAGCATTTAATTGCATAAAAAATACATAGCTATTTTTTTTATAATTGAAAGCCAATTTCCAGTTGTGTCACACAGCTGCTTATAAGCTTGTAAGATATCAGCTGAGAAACACGCCTGTAAACAGCTTATCTGCTCACTCTTTTGAGTGGCTCCACCCTCACAGTCAGCTACAGCTAAGTGGGTTAGCCTGAGGGGCACAACCATGTGTTGGCAGGAGACTCAAAAAAATTACTTTAGTCATCAAGTTGGAAGGCTACCAACTGATAAAGAAATCTGTTAATATTCTTTGATTGCAGAACCAAGATTTTTAAATCTGTTAAAAAAAATTTAAACAGAGAATTATTATTCATCTTTTTTCTCTTAATGCTGATTTATCTTCATATTATTACTATTATTTACTGACGTGTCGTCTCTTACCATGATAATAACTGCAGTCAGGCACTAATAAACCCTAGTATTTTTTATTTAATGGCAATTACTAATAATATTGTTTTTAATGAAAACACATCAGACTATGCCGCCTTGTTTTATGACATGACATCTAAAATATAATTAAAATTTCGCTAGGAAAAGTAAATATGTCAATATTCACTTTTACTGGCGATATGTTACGAGTTAATATACCATTCTTTACTGATAATAATAATAACTCGAAGTTTGATACCACTGTAAGTTCTTTTTTATGTCACACAAACTGCGTCGTGGTCCATCACGTGGCGGACCGCCTTCTGCAGCCTATCTCGGAGGAGGTAACGGGTGTGACAGCTATTTGTTTCAAGTAGCCTATAAAACCCTCCTCGGTTCAGACACATCAAGACACTCAGTCAAAAAAGAAAGATGACCAGTCTTACTGCAAAGGACAAGCAAGCCATCAGGGCCTTCTGGGCTAAGGTGTCCTCAAAGAAGGACGACATCGGTGCTAATGCTCTGAGCAGGTAAATTTATGACAAAAAGCAGATCAAGAAAACATTGAAATTTAAAATTGAAAAATAAATTACATGAGTAATACCTTATTTTTACTTTTCTTACCCAGGATGGTCGCCGTCTATCCTCAGACCAAGACCTACTTCGCTCACTGGAGCGACGTGAGCCCCGGCTCTGCCCC
>JAQMCX010000021.1:7606019-7629215 GCA_029814765.1 Acanthurus leucopareius | reverse complement strand
TTTGGCCCATCTGTCTTCACCGCTGATTCCCAAGAAGCCTGGCAGAAGTTCTTGGGTGTGGTCGTCAATGCCCTGGGGAGGCAGTATCACTGAGGGTCCGGAGTGGCAGTTCACATTGAAAAAATGAGCAACAGTTCTACAAGTGTTTCCAAAATGTCCCAGACAGTGCTATGAAGCTGTTGCCAAATTTATCAAATAAAACTCGAGTGAAGAGTATCTCTCTCTATGCGTCTGTTTGTGATCATTTGTGAACCGTTTTATTATTATTATTTATACAACTTGAGTTGTTTTTTTAACAATACCTTGAACACTATGAGAAAAAAGGGCTTTTGATCACTCAATATCAGCAATGAGTTATCTCAGAAGGTCAGCCTTGGATAATGGGATTTACGGTTTAAATTCCTGAAAAGTTTTCACCATTTGAAAACCACTTCATTAATGAGTGATTCATTGGTAAATTAAACTATTTTCTATGACTTGTATTTGCGACTTAACATTCAGTCCGTTAGTTATTTGGCTTCTTTCAAATAAATGCAAGTTTGGGGGGAAAATGAAAGCATATACATGTCTAATTTAAAAAAAAAACTCCTTTGAAAAACAAAGCCTAAATCGGTAGCCAAGGCAATACAAAATTAGGGCGCTGCAATCAAGTCGTCGGTTTTCTAAGACTTTTGTCTGTTATTCTGGTTTCTTTAAAAACTGCAAATTTATGAGTGTGGTTATATGAAATTAACAATGGCTGAACTGCATTATAATGGTCTATAGTGACTGAACAGTTGTCAAACGCCACTTGGCTTATACTGTTTTATAACAAATGCGAGAAGTCATTAAATTCATTACATGTGTTTTGATGTGTGCAGGAAGTATTTTTAATCATAGACTACAACCAAGGCAAAAAGCAAACAGAAAGCATGGCAAGAATATTTTTTGAATTTAATTAGGTCATTATTATCTGGAAGAGAGGCAAGCGCAATACAGTATTTATTTTATTCTAACTGTGCAGTCATCTTGTAAATGTTTACAAGGGTTGTGTGGTGCAGCTTCAAGTAGCTTACATAAAGTGCACAGACAGAATACTTAGAAGTAACGGATGTTGACATTTTAGATGGATCCCCTATATTTTTAATAGCAAATAAATGGTTAATTTCGAGAATCAGTTTAGTGACTCTTGGCAATGAATGCGCTTGTCTTAAAAAGTCTGGGATATTTCTGGAATAACATCGAAGCCCTATGTCTAAACCAAGCTTCCACAACCAGCCCAAATGCGCCATCTAGCGGTATATTGAAATACTTATCATGTGGGGGACGACGACCACGAATTGGGACTTTAAATCCAAGGACGTGTTTAAATTACAGAGCAGTGTCAGTGAAAAATTACCCAACAAATTAAGCACAGTACACAATACTAAACCTCGCGTGAACAAAGTATTTTGGATTCAGATTTCACCGTACTTTTATATAGTTGGCTATTGCTGAACGTTTTGACCCGGTAATACGTCCGGTATTTGTCCTTATTGTATAGCCTGCATGACGCTTTCTGAGATCCTTCCCTTGTATAGCAAACACGCTGCTTCTTTAGATGGATTGAAATTTTATATGATTTAATCTTTTTTACAGCAAATCACATATTACTGTTGAAGCGCCAGAAGGGTACTATAGTGTTAGCCATCCTCTCTTTTCCAGTCGGACATTTTTCAAAGTGACACACAACATTAGCATCAGTACATGGCTCCTTGCTAGGAATGACTTAACAACCAGGCCGCCAAGTTAAAACAAGCTAGCCCGTAATTTGTCCAGTAATCGGTGTTCGTGCATGTAGAAACTTTTGTTTTCAACAAGCTAGCCTTCACGCTTTGGTCGTAGCTACAACCGACTTTGATTTGTAGAATGCTAACATGATGTTTAACCCATTAGCCGGGTTTCCAGATGACCGAAAATCCATGTACAGCCAGCCACTGAATACCGTGTACAAAACTGGCGACAAAACAAGCCCTATTAGCGTCATATTGGTTAGCTCTGGCAGCCGAGGAAACAAATTACTTTTTCGATACCCCTTTCAGAGAGTGGCTGAATGTCCCTCATCTCTCACAGGTAGGGTTAACGTTAGTATGAAGCTAGCATACACCAAAGAGTCAGTTCACAATGAAAGGTTTATGTGCATCCGTGACTTTAAGGTTTTCATGTTTAAAAAAAGCATATAGGAAGTTTTTTCTCCGAGGTCTGTTGTTCCTCTTTCCCAAGAACAGTTTTGCATCTGGCTGTGTTGTGTTTTGCTGTGCTGTGGCTGTGATTGTTAGAGTTTAGCAAGACATATGTGAACTGTGATTTTTCTGTTCAATCCACATCCTGGAAAACCCCAGTGTTAAGGCAGTCGTACTAGCTAAGTACTAAATTAAATTCTGTGAATTTAATAGAACTTTCACATATTTGTGATTTATTCCATAGCAGTGTATTGTAGGCAGATTCCTTGGTCAGAAATTAACATACCAAACCCTGAAAAACTGCTTTGTCAAAGAACAGCAACTGAAACTGTGTGTTTTCCAATTGGTATCAATACTCATGTAAACTAATATTTTTATGTTTGTCCACAAGCCAAACAACGAAGTCCATATGCACTGAACACAACCACTGATGGTCTTGAAGATCAGGATGGTGATTCAAGGTATTGTTTTGGTCTTTGTGTGATATTACTTGGTTTATATTTTCATTATAGAAAAATGGACTGTTGATGGACAAAATAGAAGGTTTTTTTTACCCTCAGAGGAACAGAAACAAACTTAAGTGATTGTCCTGATTTACCCTGGCCTGACAGAGTCACTTATCTCAACTCATCATTTTTTTCCCCTCACTATTGTGTTGAATCTTGTGTTTTCAAATCTTTTAAGAGGAATTGAGGAGTGTTCAATATTTACTTTATCTTTGTGATTGCGCCATCTGTAAAACTGTATTTAAGGTCCTCAAGATTAACTTTGACCTACAATGTTCTCGCTATGAGTCTAAATACTCCTTATAATTTGTCATTTGCTGCTGTTTCCTGATCTAAACTTGGAATAAAAAGAAGCCTATAAATCGCCACGTGACATTACAACTATTTTGCCTCTAGTTGTGAAAAAATGGGGCTCTGATCACTTCTACATGCTTTAAATTCATTGTATGAATATAAGATTATACATTGTCAAACCACAATCTGCCTTTTTATCAGTATGTTACGAATGTTGGGACAACAAGCTGTCAACCATAGAAAATTGTAGGATAGAATGGTAGCAGTACTATGTACTTAATAGTTTTACATAAGCTAAGGAATTATAGATGAGGAGGACAACTTGTTTGTCCTCTAGTAAAAGGAGAGAGTCAGAAACTGTTGGCATGGATGCAGCAGATGTGACTGCAGTTAAGTTAAGTAATGTTCAAGTCAGTCTACAATCACTGTGCACCATCATTGTACACTATTTATAGGAATGTCTCTCGTCCTATATCCATCTAAAATTCATCTAACTTCATCTGTTGTTTATGTTGTAAACTACTCAGACAGTGAGCTTCATGAAAATTAATGTAATAACCGAAATTAGTTTAAACATGCTACAGGTGGATGGACTAAAAACCTTTAAATTGCAAAATTTAATTTGGACATTGGACAAACTATATTATAGCCACAACTAAGACAGTGTAAAATTAACAAGCAGGGTAAGAATTTCATAGAACAATTTGCCAAATTAAAACAAACAAATAAAAATTGAAAATTTCACACAGAGAAACTTCAGTGTCGTCTATTGTTTTCCTGCAGCATATAGTTTTAGTTGTGCTTCAGCTTTTTGGATTGCAATGCTGGTCAGTTGTTGGTTGGTTTGAAATTATTTTGATCCCATGGCTGTTAGAAGCAGCCACAAGTGTTCAGTTTTCTGGGCTATTTGCCAGGCCTAATCAGATTAAAGTGGCGCTAGACTGACTGACTCCAATTCAAACAGCCCTTTGTAGTATGTAGTATAGTGGGTGCTTAATTTGAACTAAAATTTCTGTCGGAGAGGTTATTCTGGGATATAGAACTGTAAACAGCACAAGAGGAGCTTATTAAAATAGTCAAAATAATCATGGCTGACACTGGGAGCCAGAAATAATTAATAGATATGTGTTCTGTAGCATGTCATTCTTGTCGTGGTGAAGAGCCTGGCAGCAGCCTCTTGAACAGTTCAAATTTGTACCTTAACAGTCCTCATAAAAACTAGTATGGATCGGTATTTGATATCACTATTTGAGTGGCTGTTTATGACTGTGTCAGTTTTAAACTGGCAATTAAGCTCACATAGCTGCCCGACCATAACTCAGAGATAAACATTTTTAACATTAACGACTGTAAGACTTAGTCAGATAAAACTGTTCATATTAATTCAACATGCAGACTAGCATTCTCACATCACGCTATCACGTTTGTTCAGGTTGCTTTGATGTCCATTTTATGCATTCAGACCAACTGTGTGTTGCATTTTCTTTTTGTTTGCCTTTTTTCTTCTTTTTTATGGCCCAATTCCCATTTCAGAGAACAATCTCCACTAACTGACGAACAGTTGGTAGCAGGGTAAGACCAAATCATTCTAAACCACCTTTCCTTCGCTTAGATCACCCCCGTCTTTTATTTTTATCCCCTTCTTTCCTATTTTGTGTCCTACATGGATCCCCAACCCTAATCTCAGTAAAAATCCTTGTAAATTATCAGTAGTAGCTCCAGTGAATCGGTGCTTTGGTTAATTTGGGACTTAATTTTTGCATTCCTCTGTACTATATGTCTTTTTTTTTTTTAATCCAACATTGAAAACTATTACCTAATGACATTTTGATATAAACTGATTACATTTTCTACATTATGAAGACTCAGCTTTAAAAAATAAAAGGGTAAATCAAATGCGTACTACAATAAAGCAACTACTAAATATCCTTTCAAATTGTGTTGGTGGGATACGTCTATAGCGTGTTTAAATTTTTTTCTGGATGTTAACGCCTTGATTTTTATTCCTTTGATTGCAGCATGAGTTACTTGAAGGCATAATATGCAGATATTTTGTTAAAAAAAAAACAATGTTTAGACTCACAAAAAGATTATTTCTCTCTATTATCACTTAAGCCCCACTAGAGGTGTGTGGTGGTGTCCTATCAGTAGAGACCCTGCCCTCTGCCTGTATTTTCTTATTTTCCTTTTGTTTTGCTCTGTTTGGCACCTTTCTGTGTGTCAACATTTGGGCAGTGGTATTTTAACCTTCAGCTAATAACAGAACGATGTTGAGTCTCTATAAAAACAGTGACTCATGCACTGCAGGTCTGTGTGTGTGTGTTATGCACAGCAGAGTAGCAAACAGTGGTAAGGATAAAGCATGCACTTCAGCTGACTTCCCTCAAAATCTGGCATTACGGCATCAGCCTGCAGGGTTGTGTGGAGGTGTCAGTTTGTTTACTTGTATTTTAAAGTTTAACTGCTGCAAAACAATCAGAAAATGACATTTTTAATCTCTGATTCACTCCTTTATTCTCGGTAACTCCGCTCCCTGTCTTTAGTCCCTCTCTAGCTTTCCCAACCACAGCCGTTCTCTCAGTTGTTGCATATTATGCCTTTAAGTCAAACCAGCATGAGTCTTTCACATTCTTCATTCACACAGCGACTTCACAGTTTCTGCAAGGAGGCCTCTTCCTCCTCTCCTCTCTGGTAGCCACACAAGCTTTTAATTTATGCTCTCATTGTTGAATTACTTTACAGGCAGATGCATCTGATTAACCAACGCAACCCCCTATCATAGACAGGAATGTGAAAAAAATTTAAACAAACTGCTAATTTGTACTCTCTTACTTGTCCCAGCCGTTTCTGTGCTCTAACCTCTCATCCAACTCTGCACACCTCTCTTATTGAGTCTCTTCTTCCTTCTCAAAGGTTCTCTGATATCATACTCGCTACCATCCTGGCCACCAAGTCTGATATGTGTGGAAAGAAGTTTGAACTTAAGATTGACAATGTTCGATTTGTGGGCCATCCTACTCTCCTTCAGCATCCTCCCATCATTCAGGTAAGGAACAGAAAGGCTCCCACTAAAACAGCGTCATTCTTGATTTGAACTTAAGTTCCAATTTATTCAGAGGAGATTTTATGCAAGATGAGACACATAGGTTGGTCAAAGGGTTTTTATGTAGCTACATAATCGTGTAGAAACCTATGTCAGGTCATTTGAAAAGGGTCTTGAGATGGGCTTTTAGAATTAACATTTTGACATCCATTCAAATGTTGAGCAAAATTTGAATGTTCAAATTTGAATATTGAAGAAACACCACTGGGAAGCTACAGACTGATGTATAACGGAGGATGATCACCCTCCCATAAAGAAAATCGTATTGTTATGTGTCTCCTCTCAGAAGAGGATTTGATGTGAATACACAAAAGAAGAGCACAGCAAATTAAGTATAATACATTGCAATGGGTGTTATGAACAGTATCAGACACCTGTAATTTAAAGCTGAACAGTGCCACCATGAATTCTAATGTTATTATTATAATACTGATGTGTTTTGCCAACTTGCCTCGATGAGGGTTTTTCATCTGCCATGGTCTTTTAAATGAGCTTTGAGTTTGGCATGTTTGTTTTAACTTCAGCAGTGCCCCCTACTGACAGGTTTTTTGTTTCTGATGAACTGCCATTTGAGTTGCCAAGATATTAAAAGCTATTTCACAGGAGATAAAGAAAATACATTAACAAATTTATTTTGTTTCATGTTAATTGAACTGCTTTTTAGATAAATCATAAATATATCATATAATTTTTTACACACTGTAGATTTACATTTTATATTTCTTGTGAAAGTTTATTTATGCACTTTATTCAAAAATGTTTGTCTTTTTCTGCAGGTTTCTAAGACAGATCCTTCACCTAAGAGAGAAATGCCTACAATGATCTTGTTTAATGTGGTGTTTGCATTAAGGGTATGAAAAGACTTTTAATGACTCGTATTTAAAGTATAGTTGTTTTGCTTTTGACTTAACCAGTTAAAACAAAAATATGTATAAAAACTCTAATATTTATATTACAGTAAACTTGATATCTTTATTTTATGATGACACAATTAAGTCATCTGACTGTGGGTGGGACACCTTGTATGTTGGTAATCTGTGGGCTCTGTGAAGGGGAGGGGTGTGTATGTGAGTGATAACATTTTAGTATTCTCTATCTGTGAGAGCACTGGAGCTCAGAGGGAGGAGGCCAGTGTATTATGCTTGTTCATGCTGCTCAATAGGGCGCAGCCTGTTTCAGCCCATGCTGAGTCACTTTAACTAGTAAGTTCAAATACAACTGAATTGCAAAAAGTGCTCAGTCATGTTTTGCTAATGATATCTGCCTAGCAACTGTAGTATCTGTAACTTGTAAATTTCCATAAGAAGAAAAGTCTCATTAGGTTACTTTATGTATTCTTGTATGTTTTTGCAAAAATCATCATTTTTGTGTATTTTACAGTTTACAGTCATTTTACAAGATTAGGCCAATTTAAATAGGCCTGTAGATTATTTTATGTAATTCTAAATGTTCATTCATACATATGAGCTTTGTTTTACTTTTACTTTGCAAGCAAATTATAGCAGCTGATCTACTTAACATTACCAAGAGATGGTGTTCGTCAGTGAGCACTCATTTTTTATTTTATTTGTACTTAAGACATACCACAGAGATCAGGCAAAACCTCTCCAACATAGTCACAAAAAACTGCACAATTTGCTTTTCAGCGTTGGTATTTAATATTTTAGAAAGATTGTATAGCATCATAAGTAAAGATTAAAGAGGTGAAACTAGTAAACTGTCAACTCAACTTGAGTAAATATTTCAAAAACATAAAAATTAGAAGTGTTTTTTTATGAAATATATACACAGATATTTAGCATAGGTGTAATTTGAATTTTGTGTTAATTTTATTTGGTGTATTACATGCTTAAAATATCAAAGGCACCTATATATTTGATAGTTTAACAGATAGACTGGTAATGTTTTACATGAATATTAACTGAACTACAAATTAATGCACTGGTCTTGTGAATGCAGTGTAATAGGTAATAACATATGTTTAAGTACAGTTAAAATAGTGCAAACTAAACTGTTTTAAAAGAAGCTTGCTCTGATCTTTGGCCTCTGCAGGCGAATGCTGACCCATCCGTCATCAGCTGCATGCACAACTTGTCACGCCGCATCGCAATAGCCCTGCAGCATGAGGAGCGGCGCTGCCAGTATCTGACCAGAGAGGCCAAACTGATGCTGGCCGTTCAAGATGAAATTACTACTATGACTGAGAGTGAGATACAAACTTGTCTTGTCACACTCTAAGTTTACAGCAGTTTACTACTCTGTCTCAGTCAATCTTTAGAATATCACAAAATCTATTGTGAATAATGACTTGTTTATCATAGAACAATGCACCTTGTTAGTACACTAACATCTTGACGACCTTATTATAGTTTAAGATTTGAAAGTCAATTTCACATATTGTGTTTTCTGCTTTTCCTGGTCTAAGCGGACGGAAGCCCCCAATCTCCATTCAGACAAATTCTTCCCAAATGTAAGCTAGCCAGAGACCTGAAGGAGGCTTATGACAGGTGTGTGGTTAATCACAATAAATATTGCTGTTTTTGTTTTGTTATTTCCTCCCTTCTCATTATGCAAAATGTAAATTGTTAATACAGTTGAACATCTATGTTTTTGCAGTCTCTGTACAACTGGTGTGGTGCGGCTACATATTAACAACTGGCTCGAGGTCAGCTTCTGTTTGCCACACAAGATCCACAGGATTGGAGGCAACCATATCCCACCTGAGGCATTAGAGCGCAGCCTCAAGGCAATAAGGTGTGGTTTTACCTTCTATTTACAGTATGTTTGTGTCGTTTTTTATATTTATGTCTTACAAAGAAATGATATTTTAATTAAAAATAAACATTTAATTTGTCCAGCAGTAAATCAGAAGAGTACATTGTTTACAATAATTTTAATTCATTCAGGGCTAAAACCAGCTTCTGCAATGTTCTGTGTAAATTGAAACTTTTAAAATAACACATGTGGTAACACCCTATTCAGTAGTTGTTGACTGTGAAGACGACACCCCCCCCCCAAAAAAACCAAAATAAAACAAAAAACATTAACACTTGTTGGGAGTGCTTTCACAAGTGTCATTACTTATATGGTTTTTTTGTAATACAATTTTAAAAAAAAAATCACAACTAAAATATTACATAAGAATTCACACATTTTAATTTGTTATGTTTGAAATTGACATTTTTTTAGAAAGGGTTGTTAATAAAGCTTCCTTTTTTTACCACAAATACAACACATCTCAAAGATAGAAAAAAGTTACTATTTCTTTTTCTTGTATTTTTATAATTCCAATAATATTGAACTGAACCTCAAAGGAGCATAGTGTTAATTTGATTGTCTAACTTGACTGTAGTTCATACAAAGCAGCAAAATAAGTCAGCAATTATCAGCTTAGAATATGAGAGTTCAGGTGGGATATGCTGCCACCTACTGTTGCTCCAGCATGTTTGCATCAAAGTTGCGATCCACTTCAACCTCCAATTTTTTCCATTTTTGAAGCTTAACAAAATAAAGGAAGATGAAACTAGTACAAGTGCCTTAAAACTATTATAGTCACAGAAAGATGTTTGTAATTTTGATCGATTGGAGAGGCTAGTTTGTATTCTCATACACATAGTTGCACTGCAAATACATGTCAGACTCTAATGTTCTACAAACTTATACTGAGGCTCTCTCTTTCTGACTTCATTTGATGAGGCGGTCTTTACATCTGCCCATGAGCTCTTATGTTTCAAAGGCTATATCATGTGGTGTTTATTCCTCCAGACCCTATCATGCCTTGCTGCTGCTAGAAAGTGAGAAGGTGCTGCTGAGCCAGCTTCCTCTTGACTGCTCGCCTGCGATGGTGCGCCTCATCAAGACCTGCTCAGCTGTGAAAAACCTGCAGCAGCTCGCCCAGGATGCTGATCTGGCCTTACTGCAGGTGCAGAAAAGTCTCATCATCTGCATAACCACTGAACTTTCACACCAGATGTTATTCTCTGAACCCAAAAGTATGCCCTCCATGTTAAGCACTTGAAGCACTTTTTCATTAACAATTAAAATTCATATGCTGATCAAGTTATTTCAGTTTGCATTTTTAAAGACTTAAGTGGTTGTCTTGTATTTTGTAATCTTTTTTTTATTTAAACACAACACAAGAAGGGAATGAGTTAAGTACAAGTTGTTTACCCAGAGGTTACTGTGTTGATGGTGTCTTACTGCCATCTAGTGGACAATATATGTACATTCAAAGCAAACCTGAATGGCACATGTCTGAGTAGTACAAGAAGTTTTTACATCTTTCTCCTAATGTTGGTTCAATTTCAAAGCATTTTATTTGTCAAGACAGTTTTATTTCTAATTGTTAATATTACTTGAAAACAATTTTCCCTCTCAGATCTTTCAAATTGCTGTTCACCTGGTTTACTGGGGCAAAGCCATCATCATCTACCCACTGTGTGAGAACAACGTCTACATGCTGTCTCCTCATGCCAACATCTGCCTGTGAGTTTTCATGATTTGATGTGAGCCGTTTGAATGTACTGATAACTGGATATAATGAACCATGATATTGCTGATCACCCAACCATACTATTGACTTATATACCTCATATAGGATTTCTTTTGGTTCTTTATTGTTAAAGGATTTAAATTTTCACAGCCAGTACTTGTTCAAAAATAAAAAATTCAGACCTCAAATTCATAATGAAAAAAAGGTCATTGGCAGCACTTATTAAAGTGTTTGCATCACAACTTTGTGAAATTAAATTGAAAAACGCTGTGTTAATGGAAAAACTGGCTGTGGTTGAGCAATGGTCTCATCTTCCTCTACAGATACTCACCATCAGCTGAGCAGTTTTCCCAGCAGTTTCCTGGTCATGATCTTCCCTCGATGTTAGCCAAGTTTTCACTGCCTGTCTCACTGGCTGAGTTTAGAAACCCTTTGGAAGCTCCTGCACAGGAGGTAGGACTGTTCTACATGTACAAATATAAGGCGAATAACCTTAATCCAGACAATCCTAAATAATCATTTTTTTGTTAAAACAAAACAAATTGTAGAATGATCGAAAAGGTTAGACAAGCCCTTGTTTTTTGTCAATCTACTTGATTTCCTTATGTTTTTTTTTTCCTTATAGGTGAAAATATATATATATATATGTACAAATTCAATTTGTTCTTCTAAGCAACCCATTGAATCTCCTGTTATTATGAAAAGATGTTGTTAATGAATACTTGACAGGGTCATTATTAACATTTGACATTTGTGTACAAACTAAGAGCAAATAAAAGTGAAATTGAGGGTCCTAGTAGAGCAAACATATATACACAGGATTACTACTGTATCGTAAGAGCAGAACTGTCTGGTGTTCTCCAACAACCTGTCTTGGTTTGGCAGAGCTGCTTAAGTGTTGGTGATGAATTATAAATGGCAAAGCGACATAAACTTCAGCGCCTGCAGCCTCCATTTTTCATGAGAACAAGATCAGAGCCATGGCTCTTTCTTTTGGCTCTATTTTGAGCTTGTATGCTACTCTTGACTGATTTGAAAGATTGTCGACCTGCTTAAGGTCATGAGCATGTTCAGCTTCACTTGATAAATGTTTAGCCTGTGCTCAGCTGTATGCTTTTGCGCTCCTGACTAGGCCCAACTGATCCAGATGGTGGTATGGATGCTCCAGCGCCGCCTGCTGATCCAATTACACACATATGTCTGCCTCCTGGTACCGCCCAGCGAGGATGAGCCTGGTTTAAGGGATGAAGACCCTCCACTGGCTGCCCGAGTTGGAGGCCGAAGTCTCAGCACGCCTAGCGCTCTTAGCTTCGGTTCCCCAAGTATGTCCCCATTCAGCCCTCTGTTCTGCCAACCACTGAGAGATTCAACAGGGTAATAGATAACACGTGAACATTTGTATGCTTTCTCTGCATAGCCAGCAGTGATGACATGACCCTCACCAGTCCCAGTATGGACAACTCCAGTGCAGAACTGCTGCCCGGTGGAGACTCTCCACTCAACAAGCGGATGACAGAGACGCTGCTTGCCAGCCTGTCAGAGCATGAGAGGCAGGTTATCCTTAATATCCCTGCTGCACAAAATCCAGAGGATCTGCGAATGTTTGCCAGGTAATAAAGCCTGCCTAGAACAAAAGTCTGGTCCATATTCTGTGTTTTTTAGTGCATTAAGCGTTTTTCAGCTATCAATTTTAGACAGTCAGTAATTCATGCACTGTTTGAAAAATAGTTATTTTATTTGCATCCAGGAGTATTTTGAAATTTAATTAAAATTTCATGAGACAGCTCTATGTTGTGCACATAGTGAGAGTAGAAAATCTCTAGAAGCTTAGCATTATGACTTTCAATGCTCTTTGCTACCTACTTCACAGTAATAACAAACATCATCATAGCTGCAAAAGTCCTGTCTTATGGTTAATTTACCTAGCTAATGATTCAATGAAACTCCAGCTCTGAAACCATTTTTCTGCTTGTTATGTTTATTGCTTCCAGACTGCTTCACTATTTCAGAGGACATCACCACCTGGAAGAGATTATGTACAATGAAAACATGAGGCGCTCGCAGCTCAAGACACTGTTTGACAAGTTCCGCAGCGTCCTTGTTGTGACCAACCATGAAGATCCTATTATTTCAATCTTTCAGTCACCCATGGAGTAGTGGCACAGAGATGGTATGAGCTCTCAACAACTGGAAAAGATGTCAGTTTGACAGCAGTTACTAACCTGCTGTGCTCAAAAATAAGTGCTACGTCAGTGTTTTGAAATTGAACACTTTTGTAATAATGTGTGCAGATTTACAAAATGTAGAAAGAGTTTTTTTTCCTTTTTGAGCCCATGTCTGTTTACAGTATTAAATTATTTTGTACATATCTGTCACGCCTGAAATGTTACTCTGAATAACTGAAAAATTGGTGTAGATGGGGTTCATCCTCCATATCCTCTGCTGTCCCAGATGTGTAAGATCATCTGCATTGACCACAGAGGGGCACACAGAGTAATGATTATTCCAGACCTCCAGCTACCTCTCCTCAGGCTTCCCAGAGGTGAAGGGAGCAAGGGAGCAAGAAAGAAAAGCCTCTAAACATTGGACAGGCTGTTTTGCTTTGAAGGAAGTAGAGTGTTCCAAACATCTGTAAAATCACTGAGTCACTCAGGAGAGAAATACCCATTCATATTTGGCAAATATGAATGTTTATTAAAAAACACAAGACCTAAACAAACAAGTCTCAGAGGTGAGTTAAGGTTCATTTCAAAATTAATTTTTTAATATGCACCAAGAAGTTAAGTCTTACTTAAGCTGACCTAAGCTCCAATATTTTACTTTCGAGGACAACTTTGCATCAGTATCATCGGTCAGCCTCAGTAGCAGCTTACAAAATGAGAAACATTTTGACTGTAGACTCAACCAGTCATGGAGGTTTTTCTAACATATGACTTTCTAAGAGTGCAAATTATATACAAATATTATGGAATTATTCCAAAAAATGTCCATTTCATTTGTGCGAGATGTAGTGTATCTTAGAGAAGGAAACACAAAAGTCTTGTTTTTTTTGTTGACCAAATAATGAAGTCAAAAGAGGAAACAGATGGCAGAGTAGTTTCAGGGTTGTTCCTCTTAAGTCCTTTTGACATTGTGCTTTCCTGTATCAGACTGCACATCTGAGGGACATAAATCCTTCATTTCATTTCCAGACAGAGACTGTCTTTCTGCCTCTTTATTCACCACGCTTACACATGGGTGCCCACGGAGATAAAACCGCCACGGCTTCTTGGCCCATTCTCCATGGGACTCGATTCCAATGCGTGGTGCTGACACTACATCATGGGGCTCTGTTGGATTTGTGTTGGGGTCTGTCTCCAGCCACACCTCAGGATCTGAGGCTAAGTCTCGACGATCAAAACAGCGGGGTATATCTAGAGCCTGACACAGCTTCGAAGGCCCATTGCAGAGCTCTTTGTCCTTCAGTTGACGGGCTCCCTCTTTGCGTCTGGCTGCCCTCAGCTGCCTCATGATGGGCTGACCCTGCAGGGGCTCAAGGGAGCGCAGCAGCACTGCAGCACCCTCCCCTGTGAAAAACAGCACACAATATGCATCAGTCAGCAAGGCTCCACTCTGTCTCCCTTTTGCCCTTTACCCACTGACAATGGAAAACACCACTGATAGATTTCTGTATCTATCCTTAAATTAATGTTTTATCATGATAAACTCTTGAGCGAGACCACATTAAACCAAAAAAAAAGGCTTTATAACATTTTTTTTCAGTTTCAGAGCATAAGTAAGCAAAACAACAATTATAATGAAACCTTTGATAAGTTATGCTTTTACCTTTGCTAGACACGTTCATACAGAGGTAGATGCCATAGATTGGATACACATAGATTGTGCCAGGCTTCATGAACATGGCTGTGTTCCTCTCGGTGCGTTTGCCTCCTGCTGAATGTGAGGCCTTGTCCTCTCCACCAAGGTAGGCTTCAGTTTCCACTATCCTCCCTCGCAGCTCAGTACCATCTGCACACCTGCGGACCAACACCTGCCCAGACAGGGAACAAGACATACAACAGAACATTAATTGGCAACAATTTTGATAATCTACAAAACCAAAAATGTCTGGTTGGAGCTTGTCCAATGTGAATATTTTTAGATTTAAAGTTTTCTTATATTAGTTAACGAATATCTGTTGTTTATAGAGCCACAGGACATCTAAGGATGTGACCATGGGCTCTGAGGACTTGTGATGGGCATATTTTACTATATGTTGACACCAAATTATTAATCAATTGGTCGTGAAATAATACTGTTTAGTATTGCAGTGGTCTGGTCAACACTTTATTGTGGTTTGGGATTTTACAAGACCATAAAGGTTTAAGAGAGATAACAGCTGAGTGTGATAAACTTAAATTATTCTTAAGTGCTACAGTAGGTACTGAACAGACTGAAATAACTGATGACTTAATGAAGCTCCTGCATAAAAGGCTCTTAGTAAGTAAGACTTTTAGAGCTGTCTTGTCTGCTGTCATGTGGTTTTTAAAGATTGGCAAGAGAAAATATGTTTTTAAAAATGTTAATCGGCTTTTGACAATACTCTTAGTCGTTAGTAGACATGGAAAAGTTGAGCTGCACTGACAGAAATTTTATTTTGAGTATATTCCGTGCAGAGCATCATATGGCTCTAAGAAATCAACCTGAAAACACAGATGTTGCAGCTTTACCTTGCCGAGGAATGCTTTGGACAAATTGAGACACGATTGGTTGAAAAAATCCTCTCCCAGTCTGTGATGAGGGTCATTATTGGTGAAATAATGGCTTCGCTCTGTCTCAGCAGCACTGTGAGCATTTTCACACTGAACGGCCTTTTTCAGCTTGGCAGATAAAGCTTTTAACTTCAAAGCAGACCCGTTTTCATATTTATGCACTGCTTCTCCAGATCCCGCAGCGTCTGCTAAAGCTAGCATCTTTCTTTTTCTTCCTGCCATAACGCTACCTCTAAACGCGTTGGACTGAGATGAAAAATATCTATACAATACCGCCACTGTCTGTTTTATACCTTTGAGAACCAGTTTTATGTATTTTGAACCATTTCAATTATTGTTAACTGGAGTCTTACGGTAAATTAATGCTAGCGCTACCATACAGGAAGTAAATGAGTGTTTGGGATCTCTTAAAGGGACCGCGCACCTTTCGGACTGAGGGAGTGTTGATTGATATAAAATGTGATTTAGCGTTCCATATTCCCTTTTTATCTAGGCTGTGAGGAAATGTCAGCCGTATTTTCATGCAAATATGCAGGGATTATTTTCTAAAGATTTATATCTGCTGCAAGCAGCAGCCAAATTAACCTGCAGGCAAAACACCTCGAACAGTGTGGCCTGTTCTTGCTGCTGTCTTATCTTTTCAGCCTCATTTGAAAACAGTCCACTTAAATCAGGCTTATAAATAGAGCTGGTGTGCCCATGCCTCGCTGTTCCCAGGAAGTTAATGGCGCCAGTTTGGCCCCAGGCACTGTATGTCCATGTGGCTTTCTGGAAGACTAACAGTGTGTGACATAGTGCCATGCCACAAACCACAACTTTATCAGCATACAAGTTTGAAAACTAGAGGCACAGTGGATCGTTCGTCATTAAAAATTGTTGAAGAACTACAGTTTTTCAAATATTTTGTTAGCAGGTGACCAATATGTTCAGATCAAGTGAAATAATTAAAAATAAATCCATAGGACATCCTTTAGAGCTTTTTTTAGCTGCACTGTGCAAGCCCACGCTGCTTCTGTATGGCATCTTTGAGTTCATAATTCTGCAGTAATTTGCTCCTCTAGTATTTACAAGGATCCTTTTACTCCTCTCCAGCCTTTTTGAGCTGCATATGAGGTTTTTTTTAGCTGGAGAATGACCTTCTCAATCTCTGCAGCTTGTGCAGACTCATTCTGCAGGGAGTCTGCAGCTTTATAAGCAAAACAAATAAGTTTGATTCATAATGCAGTTCTTAACAGTGTGGGACTTTTTTTTGCTCTGATTTTCAACAGCTATTCTCTCTTGCAAGTTGGACTCAACTTTGGCAGAGCTTATTAGCAGTGCCTCATGAGGCTTCTACAGTTGCAGCATGATCTCTTACCCTGCCTTTAGTCTGGAAAGTCTTTGTGCTCTGACTGTGAGCCTTCTCCTGCCCTCCTGCAGCTGGGTTTGTGCTTTCCTGCTTCTTGTTCACTTCTTCAACAATAATCTTACGAAAAAGTCATTAGAATTAAACCTAATGAAAATAATCTACGATAAAGTCCTATTATTCAGATGAGAGCACAAAATACACATTTCAGTTTAGTTGTACCTCGTGTAACTATTCTTTTGTATTAATAATTGCAATAAATAATTTTCATCCATTTGACGGCATGTAATAATCAGTGCCAGAAATTCAGTATTTTATAAGACACAGACTAGGGGCACTCAATATCTATCAGTCTAAACACATTATCAGCTAATATCTGGAAATCTTTGAATTGATACTTAGTTACTAATACACATATGAAAATATTCAGTAAATAATGCAGCACCTCTTAAATCACTTCAGTTTTTCATTTTGTTATAACTGTGGGTGGCACCCTCACCCTAGTTGCCACTTGCCATAAAACAAAACAATTCATGAGGTATAATTGTTCATTTTGTAAACTTTTGTTCAGTTGCGGTCACTGACTCTTTCTCCATCTCCTTAGACTTGGATTTTAAGTGTTATTTATTTTCTCTACGTGAGAAAAAAACACAAAGCGATGTATGAATTTCTATAAATTGGATTTTTTTAGAACTATCCAAATAATATTGTTATTTTAAATTCTATTCATAGGCCACAATTATCATAAAATTAAAATGATATTATTACAATCCTACAGTGCACCATCTATTTGAAATAAGTTACAGCTTGAACAACCCTTAAAGAGTTTCAGACAGAAAAAAAAAATTTAGTGGATGATATATATAACTATGTACAAGTGTGTTGTGTTGTCAAAGAGTGTGTCCTAACAAGAGACTTAAAAACAATAATTATGTACTTTTAATGCCCCAAATATTTTACCATTTTTTGTATAATACTTTGCTTATGATTTGTAATAATGATGTTATAATTATGGCATTTAGTATTATAAGGATTTTATTATTCACAGGTTTGAATGAAGAAAATAAATGAACACAAATAACAATATTGCTAAAAAAAAACTTCTCCCCTCACAGAGGCCTCTCTCCTTCGGTCAGGTCTTTGGACATGTGCCAGAAAGTGCAGCATGCTTGTGAAGTGGCAGCCTTAAGTGTGTGTGCATGTGTGCGTGTGTGTGTGTGTGTGTGTCATTGCAGAAATAGGTGAAGGGCACACATCAGTGGATCGAGGGTAAGTTGAGATACTGCAGCAACATAAAAAAGTGCCATAAAAATTCTCAGCTCTAATATTTGCGTGGCTGGTTATTGGATGTCATTGCACACACTCTTATAGCTGGTCTTTGTTTTGACACAGCTGCAAAACTTCTCAGAGCAAAATAACAAGTCATAAAGAAATTTTAAAAGCAGTCACTGTTAATACACAAATCAGAGCAGTTACATGTCTAACGGAACCAGTTTCACTGTGATTAAAGAAATAAGACAAGTATTGACCGACTGAGCCAGGATATGATCCAGACAGAAATCTGCTGAGCATGTTCAGCCGAAACAGTCCTTGCTTGGGTTGTTGACTTTGTCGTAGCTGGTGGACTGGTGAAGGCCATTGTTTGCTTTGACTGTGTTTCCACTGCCTGTCAGCAGTGATGTTGAGGTCTGGGCTGGGCAGCTTTCATTGTTGCTGCCACTGATAATCTTAGCAGCCAAAGCTTAGCCATAGCATTGCTTTCTGGATCACTTTCAACTCCAGCAGTCACTGCAGTGATAGTGACGCTGAGCAGGGATGCCGGAGACTCTTCAGTGTGTGCAGATGGACAACAGAATGCTGGCAGACTGAAAATATCTTACTACATCATGAGTCAGAGAATCCTACGAAGAATAAGTGATCTGCTGTGCCTAATATCATCTCGACATGTTTAGAAGGGAGTAACTTTTCTATATATAAAAAAATATATATACATGCACACACATATACTATCATATTTACTGTACTTAAACTGTATTGTTTATAGTTTCAATGACAGAACAGACTAACATTGTTAAGTTTGCTTTATTATCTGGCTTTTAGAAAACATGAAATACATGACTGAAATGGACTGACCAAAATAATAACAAAATTCTGAACTGAACTTTATCACAATTAGTTTTGAATGTCACTATTGTCATTGCTAAACTCAGATGACCTTTTTTTGAGTGAAATGCAGTTGGAAGAAGTTTCATCAATATCTCCTTAAAGCTTTACTTTTTACTTCTCTAATAAATTTCTTCTGTGGGAGCAAATTGTACAAGAGTCGCAAATCCTTTCCTTTTTTTTTCAAACTAAAAGTTATCTGGATGAGCAAATGCACAAATCAAGTTGTACAGTGGCAGCATTACAGCAGGGTATTGTATTGCAATCGTAACTGTATGAGACTTCTCTGGTTGCATCTCCTTAATATAAAAGTCCCTATTTAAAAAAAAGGCCTCTCTAATGTTTCTTGTTGTAAATAAACACAGCAAACTATTAGTGGCAATGCGTCATAGCTTTTGAACTGCTGAGATAACTTCTTGTTTTATACTGTGATTAAATTTGTATTGCTTGCATGACATCATAGTGTTTATAACAGATTTTACTGTAAGCAATATCAAGCCATCATAAGGTGTGACAGTAAAGAGTCAGATGATTTGTCCAATTGGCTTTCCTGAGGTCTTTCACCATGAACTGCTGATTTTTTTGTATATTACTGTTTGATTCTTTTATCTTTTCTCTCTTTTCGGGGTTAGAGACCAAAAGAGGTCAGATGTTTGTCAAAGGGGGAAAAAACAGATTGATTGAATGATGACAGGTTGAAATACTATAACAAAACCACAAATATCAGCTCTAGTTAGGCTACTTAAAATACATACAAACATACAGAAGAACCATGACAGTTTCCAGGCAACCCTTCTAGCATTTAACTGCATTCATATTTATGACATGTGAGTCTTACCAAGCCAATAAGATCCAGAACCTGTTAGTTATCTGCATCCTCACTGTTTGATGGGATTCATGATTAATGGATGATAATTAATGATTCATCAGTCTCTTGTTTGCTGCAGACATGTGGTGTATGCTGCTCAGGTGGGGGGAGGAAGCAGGAGGATTACTCCATGTGAGTCCCAGTTCACACAGAGACACTCTAATGGAGAAACAGGTTTGTCTTTTCCACATCTGGGATTTCATGCCCATGAGTTTTAACAGAGCTACTGGTATATAAACACAAGTCGGGGAATATGTCTCCTATGTGTCTGTGTCTGCTTGTATTTGACAAGACCGTTTATGTGGTTTTGCTCTGTTTGTTTTTCTATTATATAAAATGAATGAAGCATTAGTCGAGTTGAAAGATGGCTTCAGAGAATTTGTTCTCCACCTATTCAGCAGAGACTTGAGCGACAACTTTGTGTAATAAACGTCCTAAACCTAACAAGTACGCTGAATAAGCCAATAGTAGTTTGTTATTATCAAATACTAGACGCTACTTTCAGATTATAAATGAGAGTTGATAACAGGGTGATACCTGTTGTGGTAAATCATTAAAAGAAAAAAACTCAGACTTTCAGCTGCTTGGTTTATTGATCAAGCTTGAGCGAAAATCTCTAGTCCCCTGACCTTTCCTGACCCTCTCTAATAACAGTTTCCTTGTCTCAGCTCACACCTGTGGCTCTCAGAGGGAATAACTGTTGAGTCAAGCAGGGTGAGAGGAAGGGCTGGCTGCTGAATCTGACTATCACAAAAACAAGGGAGTATCAATCTGCTCCACACAACTAAAGAGAAAGCTTTTCTCCCCTTTCTGTGGTATTTCGCAGCAGAACAGAAAGTTTTGCCAGGAACACACAGTATATGGTCTATCACAATGAAAAGTCAGTAACTTTAGTTCTACCCAGCTGTAAATTGCATGATCAGGGCTAATTTCGAACAAATCTGTAAGTTAACACCCTATTTCAAGGTGGAGTAAATACATTTTTTGTTGGCCTACAAAGAACTAACATGCCATCAGTTCAGACAACAACACTGACATTTCTTGTTGTAGAGGAATCAATAGACCCATAAAAGCCTCCTTAAAAAAAGTCCAGTCCTTGTAAATCGTATCTTGCCTCTGGAATATTTCTTCCGTATGGTAAACCATGTCACACATATGTGAGCAAAAACCTCTCTGTGGTCTTACTCCAGAATTGATGGTTTTCCCTCCACTTCTCTGCTTGGTTGAAGAGAGAGGAAACAGTTTATGGACCATCTGATCATGTCCTTTTGGTTAACCACTACCCTTGTACTCAGCCCTTTTATCTGTGTCTGACTGATGGGGCTTCAGGGGGCCTTGAGTGCTCCTACAGGTCTTGTTTTACTTCCTAATTGCTGCCTTTGCCCCAGCTTCAACCCTCCTCTGTCCCAGGGGAAACTTTACCATTAATTACTAAAACTTCATGGTATATCAATCAGAGACTCCCAGTTGGCTGCTGGAGGAGTTCTGGCAAAGCCGAGTACATGTAAAAGACTTGATGAAGTCCAATAAACTCATTCCTGATGTGGAAATCCTATCTTTTGCCTAATTTAAGAGCATGTCTCTGAATCAGCTGGATTCACAGCATGGGTATCAGTCTTGCTAGAAGGGATGAGACCCACGGGTGAAACTCAAAGAGGAGACATAAGCTTAGAGGAAGCTCTAGACTTTCAAACTGTGAACTACACACAAAACTACCTGGCAGACCTGCCTGCTGTGTGTCTGTTGATATTTTGGTTAACGCTCAGAGTAAATTTAGTCTTGATTTAGGGATTGGTTAAAAAAAAAAGAAGAAGAAAAAGATGTTTGTTGCTTCAGATCTTCCTCAGCGAGAGGAGGAGGAGAGCTGCTAGAAGTGTTTAACTGTGAAGAAGCTGCTGTGGAGGTTTAAAAAAATTCCAAAACCTCATTTTAGACAAATATTGCATTCACTGTAGTGAGAATTCTGTTAGTTTAATGAAAGTATATGTTCAGGAAAATGAGAAAATGTAAAGTAACTAAAGAAGATAGAAGAAGAAATTTGTTCAAAATTGACACAACAGATAAATAAAAGTCACTTAAAAGTGTATACAATTATATGACATTCTGGAAGTGGCCCTCCTGCATGATAAGTACTTCTGATTTTTATTGTCTGTTACGGTCAGTG
This sequence comes from Acanthurus leucopareius, assembly GCA_029814765.1. Lineage (NCBI taxonomy): Eukaryota > Metazoa > Chordata > Actinopteri > Acanthuriformes > Acanthuridae > Acanthurus > Acanthurus leucopareius. The sequence goes on along the minus strand of JAQMCX010000021.1, from coordinate 7,607,328 downwards.
TCTTAAAGGTGTGTCAGGCTGGGAGAAACAGGAAGCTGCTCAAATTACACAAAGGGGCTTTGTTGTGTTGTAGTTCATTCTCTTCGGCCAGCAGTTTCTCCTGGTGGAGGAGGGAGAAGGAAGTACTTCCGGATCGAGTAGGAGAGGACTTACGAGTACACATGACAACACTTATTTTGCTATTAAAACAACTGAACTTTTTTAAAGTATAAATGTAATGTATCAAATGCACAACTTACAATAGAGTGTTTTTCTAGTGTGATTATTGTTACTTTTTACTGGAGTCTAAATTCTTCCTCCACCATTGGAAAATAATTTTATTTACCTTATTTGTAGTAGATCTGTAACCAATATTAATGACAATGAAATGCAGGCACTCTTACAGTTCTGTTTTCTAGGAACACAAACAAATAATCCTCCCTGTCAGCCTTAAAGTAGGATCAAATTATGTCTTTCTTTATTTTTATACCAGAAAGGGCCTGGCTGCTACATTTCGTAGGGAGTGTTTTAATTGAGGAGTACATCAAAGCAACCATGAAGGAGACTTTTCCAGGAACCTGAGCCGCTTGTGCCCTGAAACATCATCTGAGGAGAACTGCGTGCTTGGTGCCCCTTGTCAGCACCTCAGAAACCTTCTGCTTCCTAACATCCATCTCTCTTCTTGGGAATATTCCCAGGTGGATCTGAGCTTTCACTGAAACTATGATGGAATGCACTGAAATGGTCTTTTCATTAGACGCAGCAGCAGCAGTGTGTGTTACCTGATGCAGCTGTAGACAGCCTCTATTTTCTCAAATGAAAATCTTCTCTTTTACATTACAAGGCAAAGTGATTTTAAGGTCACCAGTTACTGCTTTCTTGTTTTTAGATTTAATGAGTTGAGTTTATTTTTGGTGCATTAAAAACCCAGAAACTGATGAAACACGTAAGAGAATCATTGGCAGTTACTGATTAGATTTTTATAAAAAAACACACTTTAAATGTAAAGACATGCAGTCTAACAGATCATTTCTGTGAAAATGCCTTGGATTCAGTTTCTGTAAATAGTCTCACACTTGAATATGCCCATGAGGTCCGGGTGTGAATTAATGATTAAGACATGGCAGCAGAATCTCACAAGTCAAGCATGAGAGGAATCCCAGCAGCACTGATGTGAAAATAATGGAATGTCACACATGTGAATCTCATTTTTGTGTGCATTTTTGGTGGGTTTATTCATCCCTCTGAACCTGTCTATCTATCCATCTATCTATCTATCTATCTATCTATCTATCTATCTATCTATCTATCTATCTATCTATCTATCTAT
>JAQMCX010000021.1:7493430-7605919 GCA_029814765.1 Acanthurus leucopareius | reverse complement strand
TATCTATCTATCTATCTATCTATCTATCTATCTATCTATCTATCTATCTATCTATCTATCTATCTATCTATCTTTGTTTTGTTTTTTTCTTAATTGTTTGCACATTGTTTTAGGCTGACAGTCATGGATGCATTCTGAGACAAAAGGACACCTGGACAGAGAGAGACACAGTAAAACTACAAACAGCTTTCATTAAAATCTCTAATGGGGAAACAAATAAGATCAGGGTTAGGGATACAAACATGATCAGGATAGTTTTACCTGAGCTCTGTGACTTTCTTACAAATTGTTAACAGCCACTTCAAACAAAGGCCGATGGGCCTCAGCCAGAGCACAGTAGGCCGATTCAGTATTCCTTTCATACGGTCTTTTGTAGAGTTTTTATTGCCTTATTGCCCTGGTATTGTACTTTGCATATTGTTCTCTGTTCGTGTTATGGTATCCACTTTTTTGTTCTGTCATGAACATATCTTGACATCTATGAACATATCTTGATATCTAGGATAGCACTCTTAACTTTTTTCTTTTCGATAATTTAATATTAAAACTTCTATGAACTACCTTCAAACAGAACTCTGGGCAGTGAAGTTAAGAGTGTATGGACAGTGCTCAGGCTTAATTTAATTAATAGATCTAAGTCAATCACATTGACATTAGCAGACCTGAACCTCAGGCTCATATGACACTGGTTTATTATGCAGCGCACTCTTTGATTAGAGGACACTTTAAGGGATTTATATAATTAATAAACAATGAGTTGCTTCATTGGGTTTGTAAGAAAGCAGGGCTGCATAATTCAGCTGAAACGTACTGAGGGCACAGGGTGCATGGTGGGTTGTCCAATGATATCTTGTGATTCCAGGATAATCATCACATCATGTGATAATATTGCAAAGTTTGTTTAAAAACAAACCAAAAATGGTGTGTGAAAAGGGAAGGTAGGCCCAGAATTAACATGCCTGGTGAAGAGAATGAGGGTACATAGTGGCCCCTGTGTGTTTTTAATGAGATGAAAAATTTCTCCACAATACATGCTCACTTATGAAAAAATGTTGCAGTCTATCACAATTTATTTTGCCCTTTCTTCACATCACTTATAGCCACAATAATAAAGCTGTGCATATCAGCAATTAATAAGAAAAGATTGTAATGCAAGCACTCCTTACTTACCTTTACTAATATGAAGTGCCACAGTGTTTGTACTGTTAAGGCTCGCCACTATGAAAGTCACAAGTAGGCCTACTTTAATCACACTTTAATTCAGGGTTAAAAGGTTTTATATCCCACTTGTATTTATTACATGCAGTAAAATGCAGTGTGGCACACTCTTAAAGCTGTACTACAGCTTAATAATTAGCTTAAAAAAGAGGAAACATTTGGGAAAAAAATTAAAATTTTGATTTAGTTGTATTTTATCTTATTCCGTGGGCAGTCTTTCAGGTTTTTTTTGTTGCAATGTTGCATCATCATGGCATGTAAACAATACTTTTATTTTGAAATCTACGCAGCCTTCATGCTGTAGCTGTGGTTACACGTTGACAGCTAATTCTTTCAAGACAGACAACAAATGTTGCCTATATTAATAAAATATCTGTGTATACAATAGATTGAAGAAATAATAAAGGCCGACGACAAAAAATTAAAAGGAACTGGTCGCATCCTGTGTGTTTTTATAGAGCTCCAGTCTATCAAATAGGGAAATATCCAGGATCCCCCCTGAACCAAATGAATTTCAGACAAATTATTGATTTTTGAATATTTCCTTCGCCTCTTTGGTTTTTTAAATATGTATTCACACACAAAGATTTATGTCAGCTTATAAAAGCATGCTAAATAAAAAATAATTAATCATTCTCCCATTTCTCCCCCTGCAGATCCCTGGATTACAATGAATTTATGACACAATATTGTCACCAAGCATTAAATTTAAGGGGCCAAATGGATAAAATCAACGTTTGTGGAGTGAATCAGTCAACGGAGACAGCCAAACCCCGGTTTCTGTCCCCGCACCTCACTCTGGCTCAGGATAACGCTTAGTCACCGCCGTTAAACGGGAGAAGCAGCGCCTCCCTGTGTACACACCGATTGGTTGGTGATCTTGACGGGCTCGCCTTCTCCACAGACGGTCTCCAGTCCAGGGCGGGGCTGAGTCTCCGCCGAACTGAATTAGGCTACAACCGGCAGAAGAAAACTTACCCCAGGTCGATCCATGGAGCAGTGTGGGAATGCTGTATCCGTAGGTGGGAATCAGATAACCGGACGGGCAGCAACATTTCGGCCACATCACCCTGAATTATCCCGACTGCTACTGTGATCAGGAGTGACCAATTTTAAATACCAAGGCACCGGGCTTGGCTTAAAAAAAACATCTGCGGGTGGAAAAGAAGCGCGTTTATTCCTGCGCCGCTATTGGGATGATGTGACAGATCACTCATCTGCTGCCTTTGGAGAAAAAAAATCTGTGAAACCGGATTTTTTTTTTCACTGCTGGAGATCATCTGAGCTGGTCGCTATAAGGGTAAGTTGTGTCATTATTATGTGACTGTCCTGTGGTCGCCCATACGGAAGGCGGCAGCCGCAGGAAGCACTCACGCGTCGTGATCGAGGTGGATACACGAGCTTTAGTGGTCGAATGAATTACTGGTCTATCGGTTGACATGGAAATACTTCACATAGCAAGCAGCGCATCATAAAGGGTACGAGGCTGTGTGCTTTCTGCACTGCTTTAGTTCAGGAGTTCTCATACTGAAAGTAGGCTATTTAAAGTGCTCATTTAGTATAATGGGATCTACCTTCAGGCCCAAACACCTTTTTAAAAAGTGTGAAATACCCTACACATTCATGAGCTGTTGAAGCGAAATTAATGAGGTGTGAAATCCATCTCACATCCAAAATGAGAGGCAGGCAGAGAAGCTTATTTATTAAGCTAGTTTATTTATTTATTTTACGTTAAGGAAAAAAAAAAAAACTTAGCCAAGTTCAGGAGAGATTACTTTGATTAGAACCAGACTTTATGAGTCAAAGACTTGATGGAACAGCATGTGGCTGGAGGCTGAAGGAAGATAGCTGGACCTTAATGTAATTTTGGATGAAGGAATGAACCGATGAACCGAAAAGACACTGTTCTTGAGTAATCATAAAGTAACACCATGACCTCACTTATCTTTGTCATCTTCCTCCCACGCCTCCTTCCTCCTCACCCACCATCTCCTGGTCATCGTCAGCATCTTTCCCAAAGTGTTGAGTGTTTATGCATGTTTCTCTAAATAAAACACAGAATTTCATACGTGCTGTTATGGCTACTTGCAAAGATGACATAATTCAGATTGGAAATGTGGATGTAAAAAGCAGCAAACCACATGTGCCACATGTGCCACATATCCACATATCATCTTCATGCAACTGATTCCTTTGAACCTGAAAGTATTATATCTTCCTTAGATCTTTGCTTTCTTTTGAATTGTAGGTTCCATGAGGAACTGACAGACGATGACTCAAAGTGACTCATAGCAGAAAGTCACAAAAGAGCACAAATTCCACAAAATCACATGTTGAAGGGCACCTAAATGTCTAGGTTTGAGTCATCAGTGACTGAAGCTTCAGGACGGAAGCTCACATATTAACAAACTGCAAACTTGTTGACATCGGAAAGGTTACGCGCTCTAATGTCCCACAATACCTGGGCAGACTGAAGCGAAACCATAGACGTACTGTATTAGAAACTGCTGAGTTATTTTGGCAGACAGGACATAGGAGCACATGGCCTGGTTTGTGTGCCCAGTGTTCCTGAAACCGTATCACAAGGAGGGAGTGGGGGATCATATCTCGGGTGATGTAATCAAACAGATAAAGCAGAGCCCTGATGTGTGATAGTAGCAGCCATGCTCATCCTCTGTATCAACTCCAACTGGACCCCCGTCCGAGAGAATATTTGCAATGTGTGTATGTGTGTGCATGTTTAGATGTTTATGTGAGGGTTTATGTGGGTGCATGTGGGTACGTGATACATGGGAGCTGGAACTAGCCCTGCAGAGGCAGGTGGACCATCCAGGCTGGTCTGTGTTGACTGGCTGGTATGTGAGTTTTTCAGGGGGCTGCTGAGGGGGCCACACTGTAGTCATGCCTGCATGACTCATGGCGCGGTATCTGTCTGTCTGTCAGTCTGGCCAAGCGCACAGTCCACAACTGCTTCATGGTGTTGCCTTCAAAAGAGCTACAGAGCAGGATTTTATGCTCAGTGGTTATGTAATATCTTTATTCACCGGTGTTCTCCAATGGACATTTTGTGTCCATGCACCTTAAAGCATGCATCACTATGCATGGGCACTTAAGTGATGTTTATCATGTGGTCTAATCACTTCAAGATGAAGCACCTACAGACTGGACAACATTTTTCAGTCCAGAATAAGCTCTCTTTGTAGATTTGATGCTGATGAGATGACGCAGTCTTCAGTAAGACAACAAAGCAGCAGATTTCCAGGAAGAAACCTTCTGAAATGGGCCTGTTCCTGAACATGGGTATACTCTCTGTGATTGTTGGTCATTTTCTTTGGTCTCTGGATAGAGCTCTTTCTTCAGATGAAATGAGCGTTACTGGGCTGAGCGGTCCCATGTGTGCAGAACACATGCTTCTTTAAATAACCTCAGGCTGTTTCACTGACAAACACATCTGTATCACGAGTTGAAAGTTGTTGACTTGAATCCTGTCTACCAGGTCACCTAAAGTTTACATTTGTGAACAGGTAAAAATTTACTCTGACCATATTTTAAGGTTGTAAAAAAATAGCTTCGTGCTATAACATGCTGTAGTAATTCCTTATACCTTATTAGGTAAGTGTATAAGTATGTCTACTTGTAATTTTAAGTGGACTCTAGAAGTGGTCTACTACATCCATTTTTATCCTAATCTGATATATCTACTTGTTTTTCATGTTTTTTAGACCCTGAAAGTATGCTACTTTTCCCATAAAATTCACTTGAGCAGCTGTTTTTAAATCCACACTGCCTAACGATATAACCAAATATACCATATTCTGTTTCAGCACTGTCAAAATATTACAACACAAGAAACCATGTTTTTTATGGCTGCACCAGTAAGCCACATTGAATCGCTGTGGGAGAAGTCTCATGCATTATTAATACTCCCTTTGCAAAAATTCTGCTTAACATATTAAGAATTTTAGGAAACTTCGAGATCTCGACTCAAAATAAACAAACATTTCTGTCCTTGCTCACTCATCCTTAGTTTGTAATGACTGGGCTTCTCCCTGTGACTTTATTATGGAGGTTAACACCACGAAGTGTTTGTAAAAGCTAATAATAGAGCTAGATTACATATTTCTGGGAGATTGTCACATACATGTCAAAACAATAGGTGTCTGCTTCGTGTGAATACTTTCACAGTGAAGCCTGTCTCCTGAGTTCATTCGCGAATGTGGGGCATGGCAGCAGTATCTGAGAGGTCAGACATGTTAACCGACTTGTTCTGCTACTTTAGAGACAATACGCGTGCGTTCCTGCCAAATATATTTGCCACAACTGTTCCCACTACTGAGCTCAAACAGACCTTAGCCTAAAAAAGCATGTCAGGTATGAGTTCACAGTGGATTGATGGTGAGAGAACCCACAGGCAGTGTTTGATCTAGTTCTCGCTGGTACTCGCTCAGCTCGTACCTTTTTGACTTTGATGTGGTTTTGAGTAAGTTGTCAGGAACAGGAGGAGTGATTTTTTTTCTTGGTATGTCAGATAATGTGGTATTAGTGGAAAAAACAGAAACCGAGTTTTGTCTCAAATGTCTGCCATGCAATGCATAAAGGAATGTAAGCAGCTACGTATGTGACGCCTTGTTGTTGAAGGAAAAGACAAAACAACAAAACATGTATTGGTTGTGGTGCATCGATTTTAATTATACAGGACTTGTGGTGGTTGTTGTTTGTACGTATCGTCATCCTATGGCTGCTTGTTTGTCCGGATGGAAATACAATACACTGAGCGTTGCAAGATCAGTGCTTCCTCTGTCGATGGCTCGCTTGTGTGACTCATGGCCATTGCATTCAATTGTTTTGTCCCATGACATCTTGGCACTGGCATGATGCAGCAGCAGCCATGATGGTGAAGTCACTTGTGATGTAATACTGTAATGCAGCAGCAGGGCTATTTCAGGTCTACCTCTTAGCCTCCAAGGCCTCCGTCTGCCAGCCTTCCACCCTGACCCTCCCTCAGTCAGCACCTCATCTATCATGAGCCAGACAGACATACATGAACCGGCATTCCCAAAATGTACTAGTAACCATTAATGCACAGGTTTGGAGAAAAATCAGAGGCGTGACTAGATACAGGTTACTAAATACAGGTTGCTTTGTAATGTTTTCATAGTTATTTAGTTTAGGCCAACATAAGGCGACAGCAGGGATGAAAACATCTAATTTGGGGTTGGTAGTTACAGGGTGTTTTCAGCCCGGTTGCTTGTCTTCCCACTGACATGGTGTCTGAGGCTGGTTAACCTCAGGACAAAGCTCATTTTCAGGGCAGTGGGAAGTTTTCTCAGAAGGCCGGTGTTCGCAGACAAGCAGCAATGGCTCCTTGAACTTTGATCTTCCTCTTTAAGTGTGAGGAGCTCTCAGAGGGCGTGTCCGCAGTTAACCCAGTAAATATCTTCCTTTTCCTAGTGCCGCAAGACAGAAATATATACAACAGGTATGTTGCAATCGGGTGATCTCACCTGTTTGAAATTTCTTGACAAAGGGTTTTGTTTCCAAAGCAGCTTGCATTAACCAAAGTAAAATTTGATAGACAGTTCTTGAAAATGAGTGCAAAGTCTCTGTTACTGGGTGAATATATTTAGTTCTGTGCAGGTGAAAAAGGCAGCGCAAGTTATGCTAGAGGAAAATATGCACGAGTTAAAGGGAATTTCCACAATCTGGCAACAAAATTTGTTCCTATGAATGATTTATTACTTATCATCAATAAAACATTTAATCCAATAAAACCTTTTAAAAGATACACGTATTACAGAGTTAGTCAGACTGCAACTTGATAATCGAAATATATAGTTACTGCTTTTTGTTGTTTAATTCATTGCAGCAAAGATATGAAGCTTTTCTTTTCCTCGGATTGTTGTCAGTATCAGAGGACAAACCCATGCAACATCTTGACTGGTGCAGTATCCCCACGCTGTTACAGTGATGATGAGAGTGCAGTTTTAAATAGGATAGCCCCCCCCCCACCCCCCACCCCCCAACCCCCAGCCCCCAGCCCCCTCCCCCTACACTCCTTCCCCCCCACCCCTCTATCTTTGGCAGAGTCAGTTGTCATACCCAGAGGCTGTGAATCCACATTGTGTACCAGACTGCTAAACTCAAGTTGACTCTTCCCTGAATGGAGCTGCTCACACACACAGTTATATCCAGACAGTTTCAACAGTCCCACCAACATCACATACCATGCACCAAACTCACTCCAGCAGCTTTCCCAGAAATGAGGGTGTGTTTTGGCCTCCTCAGTGACTTGTCTTTTACAGGCTTTTTTTGGGAAGAGGTGGATCGAAGTGAGTTTGAATGTTCCTTTCTTTTAACTGAACATTTAAAGTGTTGAAATGCCAGTTATGGAGGTCAACAAAGCGTCTTTATTTTATTATTAAGTTTTTTTTAAATATATACAAACACAATAATCTCTTGAACTGTGTTTGACGTTTCAGTCAGACTGATTGACGTGGCATCAAGCCAGTCGCCGTTGGCATATTTGAACAAGTACCTGGTTCTGTTAGTCTCGGCTCTAGTTTTCTACTGTTGCTGCTTCTCTTCACACTCGCGCCAACTTTCCTTCCATTTGCCAGTTGACAAAGCTCGTACTGTCGTGTGCCAGGGAAAATGATGTAAAGCCTCTCGTTTATGGTGTCCAGTTGATCACACCCAGTTATAGTGGAGGCATCACGCTTGAAGCCTAAAAATGTGGTGAAGCATATTCGCTTAAATTAGGCAAAAACAAACATGAACAGTAATACAAACCAAAAGTAATTTATTCCAGGAGGCTCTCTGGCGTCGTACTCCCACGCTCCTAGTTTCACTTCTCTCATCTTTTCTGAATAAGATACTCTGCTTCCTACACTAATATACAGTACATAAATAGTGTCTCTTGCGTGACAAAATGTATTTGTTATCGAAACACGAGCAGAATGGGGAAGTGTCCTCACATGTGTGCTCTGTGACCTGGTATTGAAAGTGACTTTTTTTTCCATAGACAAAGAGTCTGTGTCTTGTCTCTGTTAAGTCAGGATTGAGGAGGCCTCCCCCTCACTGGGCCTGTGACTTCCCAGAGGACCTGACCCAGCCTTCCCAGTTTTTCCAGTGCCTTTGTTGGGAGTTTTCCACAGATCTCCTGGCCCAGCTGCATGGCTTCATTCTTCCTCCCCATCATCCTCGCTTTTATATCCCCCCTGATCCCAGCTCAGAGACCCTAGCTTCCCCTCTGGGTGTTCCCCTGGATGCCCCCTCACTTCCTCAGAGAGGGCTATTTCAGAGTCTGGATTACTAGCCGGTGAATGCATGAGATGACAATGTCTTGGGTGAAATGCAGCAGTGGATGGATATCAGGGAACTTGTTGGCTTTAATCACCACAGATTTTTTAGTCCAGAAGGCTATAAAACATTCTTTTGTTGTTTGTCTACTGGGAATGTCTAAAAGAAGTAAAAGTATAATAAATGGAAGTGAAGTTATTTTAACCTTGAGTCTGAAATACTCAGTTTGTAAGAAAGTATCATCATGAGATGAATGAGATAAAATTGTAAAGGTTTGCTGCTTTTATGAGTTTGTGCCTCTAATACAATTGTTCTAAACTAGTACAAATCAAACTGCATATTTAGCATACAAAGAGTAAAGGATAGACTTATGAATGCTCTTCATAACTGAAATGTCTTCCTGAGAACTGTCTTTGAATACCAGTCATAGAAATGGTGCCACACTGATGAGTGATTCTCATTTGTTTTGACACAAAGACCCATATCTGACCTCTCACTTTATGAGTCATAGCTCTGCAAATCTATGTTGTTTAAAGCCTCTGACAGAATGTATTGTGACTACCCACTCACTACACACAATCACTGAGTAACTGTTAGACTCATAATGTCAGGGGTCACATCTGAGAGACACTGTTTGTAAAATAACACTGTATTCTTTTTTAACACTGTAGTTTAAGCATTTTTACTCATGATGTTTGTGGGACGGATGTGTGTGCTGTTCCCACCACATGCAGTGCTGGGAACCAGAGCACACAGTGGAGCTGTGAATAAGCGCTTATCTGTTGGTCAAACTAAATTATCTTTTATTCCTGCATGACCAGTAAAACTTTGTGCCTGTAAGACTAATTTTTCTTATGGCTCCTCTGCTTCTCTTTCATACACACATTTGCCTCTGCAACAGATAAAAGAGAATCAAACATGGGAGCTTTATTAAAATGACCCAGTTGCTGCGTGTCGAGCAAAAATGCTTTCCCCTCCCTCCAATCCGGAGGGTAACCTGAGGACTAAGTAGGTCTCTGCAGCTGTTGCGTCTGCAAACATAAAATAAAATCCTGCTACCTGTAACAGAATGAAGTCTGCACTTTCATTTCAAACAGGAGATTTGGCTTTATGTGACAGTGATTTGTGACACCAAATGTGTTTTGGTGCAGAAGAAGGCTGCTGGCCTCAGCTGATATTCCCTGTCCTTCACTTGACTTAACTCAGGCTGTGCACACCTACACATACACACTGCATGTTCATCGACACACATACATACGTTCATCCACCCACATGTGTGCGTGTGTAAATATATTCACAGCCTGCAGTGGTGAAAATCAATGCTGTCAATAATCAGTGCTCTGGGCTTTTACAGGTCTGCAAATTTTTCAAGGTGAAATTTTTTTGAAACTGCATGTGAAGGTGCATCTGTCAGAGGCATTTCAGCAACGTCAGCAAGTGTATGAAATGAAATGAAATGTTTGAAAGATTGAAGGCTTACAACCTTAATTAGACCTTGCAAGAAGGGTTGAACCAATGCATGAAAAAAAGAGCCTTCGAATCAAATTACTAATATAGCCCAGGGTGATTTATATGGAAACGAATAAATTATTGATTTAATATTTTAATATTAGAGTGAATGATTGACGTCCAGTGTTTGTGTCTGATGAATGTAATGTGCTGTCAGTAACATTTTCATTTGCCATAATGCTGTGTCTTGAGTTATTTGTTTTTGTCACACATAAGTTGTTATCTTACATCTTTTATCTCACCTCATATGCTTAGCAGTGTGGCCGACAGCTGCTGTCAAAGAGAAAAAGAAAGTATCTAAGAGGGAATTTACAACTTGCGTAGTATTTTTCTAAACAGTCAGGATTATTTATTTATTTATTTATTTATTTTTATTTTTATTTTTTTTTATTTATTTATATTAAAGAAGACATTTTATTTTAAATCTTAAAATTACAAAGAACTGAAGAGCTAATACTCATCTTAAGTAATATGTTGGTTTGATTTGAACTAAAAGCAGAATGACTTGGGAAACCTTCATACAATTTGCATTTTTGTTGACCTCTAAAGTCTTTTGACATCATGCTATGAATTACTTTACCATTTGATAAGCTAAATATTAAGTAAAGTTTAACCAGTCTTCCCTGTATTGTTTTTGGAAACTCCTTCAGACACCGACCTAGAGGCTAAGTTTTTCTCTTCTGCTTGAGTCTATGCTAATATGGCTAATTCCCATTGTCCCACTGCGACAGGCCACACTTCATCTGCTCTCCTCAATAGAAGTGTCAGCTTCGATGCCACACCACACTAAGATCTTACTGTCTGACTGCTCTGCACCACGCCGCGGCAGGGCAGTGGGCGGCAGGCCTAACTCAAACAAGGCCTATTATTTTCTTCATAGAGTGACGTAAGGTTGGTCGTGGCCGGTGGTGGGATGTGTATGTTTACATGTACGGTGTGGATGTGTTCCTGTGCATGCGAGCAAGTGCATGTTGTTTCCGCGGTTGTGTGGACCGGACACGGGGAATGTGCCTGGTCTGTGGTGTGTTTCCTGCCTTCGTTTTCACGTCTCCCCCTCCTCAGCTCTGCACTTCCTTCCCTCCAGCACTCTTCGGTAAAATAAGCAGTAACCTGACCTGCCTCCATGATGGTGGTCTCCCACAGAGGATGTGAGATGACAGAGCTGATGGCTCTCCTTTGTGAAGTATTTTTAAGCCTGTTGATTGATTAGATTACAAAGTCTAAACAGTTGTGATAGCAAAACGACACTGTGTGATGTGCTACCACAGTTTATATAACTTTTCTTGGATGTGGACTTTGTCCATTAAACATACATGCTAATGCAATGTTCCTGCAAAGCCTCAATTGGGTTACCTGGTCTTGTGCCTCACACTGAGCATCTCAGTTGAGAATTTGCTTAGTGTGCCATTTCCATTGATGGAGAAATAAAAACTTTAGCCTGCTCTTGCTTTTTTTTAACTTCGATCAGGCTGCACAATGACAGTTGTTCAGTGCAGTCTACATTAGGCGATACAATGCAGCTTTTGTAGGCCTGATTCAGGCTGATATCATGCTGGAAACTATTTAGATGGAGATCACATGTTGTTAGGGCACGCTGTTACTGAGATTCTCCTCTTACTCACTTAACAAGAGAATGTCAAACCTCACGTAGACAATGAGGTGCTTGTTTGCGGTCTCAGGACACATTTGGGAGAACTGGGCACTGCACAAAAATCTGCTTCTCTTTGTTGTCTTAAGTGTATTCTCCTGGTAGGCCATAAGTCTGAGATGTTGTGTCAGCCAGGGCAGGTTAAGGGGTGAGAACTATGTTACAGCGTAGCTAAGATGCTCAGCTTGTTGATCTCATCCTGTCTAGTGAGTGGTGCAAATGGAGATCTTTGACATTTCCATCTTTGACCAACATGATCAACATTTTAGTTTAGTCTGACTGACTGTAGTCTGACCCACCGGATGTAGACTGTGAGTATAAGCCTGCCACTATTTCAGTCAGTGTCCTCCTCCCCTTCTGCCATCTGCATGTTACTGTTTTGCAAGGGTACCATTGGTGCATCCTGTTTGTAGCACTGCCCAAGACTTTGGTACAAATAAGTCAGAGTGTTTTTCCACCTATAACAGAATTATAATGGATGAAGCCAGACCTTTTTTTCCTGTGCTATCATACTGTTGTGGAGATAAAGCTGACCAACTGAGGCTCTTGTCTCCTCCAAAAGTATTTCCATGCTTGGGAAAAGAAAGTCAGATTTATGACTTTGCATCAAAAATTCCATATAATGCAACAAACCAAAAAACAAACAAACAAAAAATAACCCTGTTTAAATGATTTCACCCTTATCATTCACTATTTGTTTATGCAGACGGAAACTCAGCTTAATCTAATTGCCTCTCATCTCCTCAGTCTCAGCCTGTGAGCAGAGTTAAACTTAAATATTCTGCATTAGACATGCAGGCTCGTTACAGAGCCAGATGTGCAGCCACTGTCATATTTTAATTTGGCTTCAGTGGTTGTTTGTTTTAACATCTAGCACATGAGTTTAGGGCCTCTGGAGTATCATAGCCTTGTTAAATTGCGTTAACTGTCCATGTTTGCCATGATGCACCCAATGCTATGGAGTTGTGCTGTTGGTATTGGGAACTGCTGGGTTTTCCTTCTCTGTGCAAGGATACAGCTGCAAATACACTAAGTTGAAGATAAGCTGCTATGGTAAACAAAGTGGTTTCAGGTCTGGCAGCCTAAAACTTACTGCTTATCAAGTGCTTTATCCCAAAGTGGCGAGGGCCGTTACACTGTGAGCTGATTCAACAGGGTGTTACCTGATCTAGCTGAAGTGGTCGTGGAGTACACTCAAGCTCTGTTGTCACTGAATGAAACCGTATCTAGTTTTCCTAACCTTTGAGACAGAAATAGCTCAGACGAGGGTGTTTTTACCGTTCGCTTCCTTCTCATGATTATCGACACAAACACAGCTCTGGACTGAAACATGCCAGATTTACTAAGTTTGGTTTATTTTTCCACTAATGACAGTGAAGAAAGGCCTTTGCTATCTGTTGTGAGCTGAAACAGGCTTGGGAAAAGATTAGCTTTAGTTAACGAGGCTCTGCCATATGCACAGTAGCACCAGTAGCAAAGATGTAGTAAATAATTTACCTATGCAGACTGACTGAATAATTCAAGTGCTGAATTAGCCATGCATGTAATAATGTTTCACCTGTAATCAGAAAAAGAAAGAAAACTTTGTACCAAACACAGCTGATATCCAGTTGACCGATACTCTGATTGTAAATACACTGAGATTAAAGTAACGGTATAGCTCGGCCTTTGTGTTATCCTAACACATCTCACCTCCCCTTCATATTTATTTCCTGTGCAGGATATTGCTGCACACAGAAAGGCTGGGTCCTGTGCTGATAAAATAACCAGCCGCAGTTTTCTAGGACCTGTATTCGCCTGGCAATATATAAGGCTTTGTAGTAGAAGATGGGAACAGTGCAGGCTGTACGATGGTGAAAACAGATATTGCTTTTTGCTGGTGGTCATTTCTTGCACAAACAAGAGATAAATAGATGCATCCAGTTACATCAAACTGGTTTGATGTGCACGGCTTTTGAGAGACAGAAAACAGCCCGCTGCGCAGCGATCTCAGGCAGGATGTTTTTTATGTTGGTCTACAGTCTCATCCAGACTCACATTTTCAATTGAGCTCTATAAATACACCACATGCACGTAGCCCGCTGTTTGGCCATTTATACTTTCATGAGCTATTCATATCTCTGGCACTCGATCCTGTCATTTAGTAAACACTGTTATGACAGTGAGGGAGTCTGGCAATAGACTCGAGACGAATCTGTCACTCCAGACTGAAACCATTGAGACTAAAAGGTTAAGTCTCCATTGTAAGATCCCAGCAAGTGCTGACAGCCTGAGCCTAAGATCTTTTAAAATAATGGGGAAAGACATGAGCTGCTCCACCCTTCTCCGCTCAGTCTGCCAGCCGTGCCCACCCTCAACCACCCACCTTGCCAGTCACAGCAGCCCCGCCCACCCATCTTGCCTGTCCCTCAGCTAGCTGTGACACTTGATCTTAGGGTCAGCTGCAACGGATATTTCTGCTGTGTGTGTTTTTTAATGTTGTAAGGGCCGGTTTGAAGTGACAGCCTGTCACATGTCACTAGGGTCAATTCAAATGACTGAACCTTTACTGCTGCTCAGCTGCACTCACTCTTCGCTGTAGCTGCTCTAGAGTATTTTATTTGCTGTGAGCTTGGTTGAAAAAAGGATGGAGTGGGGCTTCAAGAATGGACTGTGTACCGCAGCTTTTTATTATTTTTTTAAGAAGCAAAGTGTGTGTGAAAACTATGTGTTTAAATCATAGTTGCTAGAACAGCCAGAAATGAAAATACACGTTAGAGAAATACTCTTGTTTACTCTCTTGGTTGTGTCGTATTTGTAACTCCGTATCCAAATCAACTTCCACAACTGGTTCAGTGGCCTGGCATTAATGTCTGTTCTGTTGTGCAATAGTTTATTGCATTGCCTGTTTCTGTGCCTTGTTTCTGTTCTCCTTACCAAACTGAGAAATCAGTAGCTTTGTAGTTTTGTCAGCCTCTTAATTCTTTCGAGTCGGAAGCATAATGTGCTATTTAAAGATCAAAGGCATCGCTCAGCAATTAATGCACAGATGGGCCTCAGATGCCTGCTGGAACTGCATAAAACATGCCTAAAGTGTTTCTAGGTGCACATGATTTATGTTTAGAGTGTCTGTCAGGGTAAATTGTCAGATCTGTTTCCTCTTCTTGTTGTTTCTAACATGCCTCCACCCAGTCACTAGAATGATGTGATGCAGTCATGAGTTCCTGCACATCATTACGAAATCCGATTTATTGGAACTAAAACAAGAACATATTTAGGCTGGTTTTAGAATTACTGCATGTAAGTACATCTGATCTAGATGGCATTTCATTTAAGAAAATGTCTGATTTGCTTTTCGTTTCTTATTCCGAGGAGAGCCTTTGTGGTGAACGTTTTGCGTTGTATTACTGAGGGAAAACTTAGGGGGAGTGACTGTACAAGCAGGGTAGTTTCCCTCCATTGTTCCCAGTTATGCATTGCCGCCAGATATGGCGTGAAACATAAGAAACAATGGATAGTAGCATTGGAGCATTTATAGCAAATGACTGTTATACTGCAAATAAGTAGTCTGTACTTTTAGGTTTTCAGTAAGACAGTAACCCGCTTAAATTACACAGAATTGTTGCAACATCACTCGATATTGAAAAGCTTGCTAATATATGGATAAATGTTAGGTAACACTACAACAATTGGAGCCTAGAGTAGTGAAAACTCAACCAGAAGTGGACAAAAAAAGAAAATACAACATGCAGGAAGAGAAAGAGGATGAAAGAGGGAAAGGAGGAACAAAGCCCTAGGGCAGGAAAAACACTGCAGCTCTCAAGAACAAGGTATCTGGACTTCTCACTACCCAGATTAATGAGGTCATCTATCATAGGCCTGCCTATGCATACTAGGTTGCAATTCCTCCTTTCTACTGTCCACCCTGACTCTATATAACCCCTTCCGGGAGCAGGCAAGGCCCTACCTGACCGGCCCTCTGAACCTCAATGACACAGCTCTTTCAGCCACCCTCAGTGTGGCCTCAGCTAGCCTGTCTCCTCTGGAGTAGTGCATAGCAGTTGAGTACACCCAGTACTCGGAAACCACCAGCTCCTGTCCATAATGGTTAGACTTCATGTGGTTTCCCTCTCTACCATTTCAGCTTGGTTCAGTTTCAGCCAGAGATCTTGAGGAATGTGGGCATGGCATGCTCTGAGATTAGAAACGGCCCTGTAGACAGGAGATTTCCAGAATATTTTGCAAGGCTATCTCAGAAATCTTAAATTCATAAAAAAAAATTTTTTTCAAAAACACTTGATATAAAGATTCATGTACACTTTCAAGATAATGTGTTTAGTTTAAAAAACTCTTCCCCTCTTATCCATCTCTCCAATGAGTCCATCTCTTCCCCTTGTGTTTGTTTGTAAATAGTGACTGAAGATTTTAATCAAGGCATCTGCAGAAAAGATGATGAATCTGGTATGAAAGAGGCCATGCCCACATTATTATTTTATTTCAGATGAATCTGGAACAGGAGGGCAATGCCCTCTTGCAAGCCTCTGCGCGTATTTCAGGCATAACAACAGTTGGAGAAAACTGGTTATGTTGTGCACAATGAGCAAACAAAATGAAGCAGCAGCATCGCCCCCACTGCCACTTTGAGTGTGTACAAGGTGGCACTTAGTGCTCCATCCACTGAACCAGTCTGCTGTTTGACTTGAATTTTCACCTGTGACAGCTGCACCTCTTTCGTTATTAGCCAGCGCTCTTCTCCACATGACTGGATACTGTTACAAAGTGATTTAATGAAATGTTGCCATAAAAAACTTTACTGGGCTTCAGTTTGTGTGTAAAATGTATTGCAATAGTTTACAGCTCCCCAGACAGAAAAGAGTGCTAGTTATGCCTGTCAACCGCGGTCATTATGGTCCACTGGATGTCTCTGCACCTGGAGAGACGTCAGCTTGTCCTCTGTATTTTGTCCATCTGTCTGTCTTCCCCCTGTGTAATGAAGGAAAAAAGTGGTCTGGAGAGGCAATTTCAGCGCAGAATTTAAAACAATCCATGCATGGTTGTCATGGGTCTCGTGATTGAGTAGGAAGTGTTAGATTCAAGGACCGAACGACGGCAGGAAGCCAATCCTACATGAGGCAGTGTAAACTTATGGGAGTGGGAGTTTTCCCTCTTTTGATCTGGATCTGGAAGTCTAAACAACTCTTTTTGAAAAATTTGATTAAACCACAATGGTCTTAAGAATGTGGACCTCATCAGCACAGAGAATGTAAACATTGTGGGGAACTATTATGCACTCTGAATGATTGCCACAAGACATCTCAACCAGAAAAAAGCACAATCACCTTAAGGTTCAGATAAGACACTGGGATGCATTAGCTTAAGTAGTGGGTGTGGCTGAATGTTTTTAACTGTATAGTCTTTTTTCACTAGGCCATCGCTTTACAGCTGAATTTCTTTTACCATTGAATTTGACCATGAAGAGATAACATGCTCTGTCAAGGAAAGGCTAATCCTCCAGCCTGGATAATTGCCAAACACTGACTTCAATCACCTCTCCTTCCCTCAAGGATATCTCTTCTTCTGAAGGACTTCTTGCCTATGAAGACCCATCTCTCTCAGACAGGGACCAGCCTTGAGTCCTACCTTCTCTGTGCAGTGATTTCTAATTATGACTCCATGGAGAAATGGCATTTTCAGCGCTCCCTCTCAGTGAGAAATGAGTTGGTGGCTGTCATAGCAATGCTGCTGTCTGAGCAGCGACTGTGCCAACTGTTCCAGCTAAACTCCAGAGTCACGAGTCGCAGGCCCATGCCAGTTCAGCTGCCATGTTGACTTTGGAGGAGGCTGACAGAGAAAGAAGGAGACAGACAGCCAAGCACTTGGCTTGGCAGTCTGTTAAGCGTTGGATGTTAACCTTGAGTTTCGACCAAATGCTTTTTTCAACACTCTGATTAGCAGGCTGATGAAAAAAACAAAATCTGTGCACACACCTTTTTAAGCCTGGAACTCAGACGCGAACCAGCAGATGATGTTTGGTACTCGCCTCATACAGAGTGTGATCTCAAAAAACGCTGTGTCTCTCGCTCTGTCGGTGTCCCTGGCAGTTTTCTGCTTTAGTTTCCTAACACATCAATGAGATGCACTTCCCTGTCCCTGCTTGTGCCTCCAGTTAACTGTCTCCACCCACAGGTCGACAGCTGGCTTTGGGTCAGTGATCTTTGTCGTCATGTTTGACATGTGGCTGCCTATCAGTTCAGTGAGACGAGTTTGTGACAACAAAATCTGTACTTATTTTTTTTTTAATGTCAAGGTGTAAGAATCCCTTCTCACAGTAGAAAACATCACACAGAGCCTGCTGTTTGTCTTCACTCAATGTGTTTTGCCATTTAGCAAGTGGACGAGTGCACTTCAGCTTAACTAGCTTGTTTGTAAGTAGTAGCTTTTACACATTCAGGTGCAACTTATCCTCTATGCAATTACTGATTATGCATCTGATTGTTTGCTAGGTGTGGATGCAAATATCTTTGCACACTCATACTTAGCTTCAAGCCCGTCACATCTCGGAGCTACTTTTTGTTTTTAAATAGAGAAGTCTTTTCTTCTGCCCAGGTTCAGTTAGATGTTTCTTTACAGATTGTAGTACTCTAAAGCAGTCACTTGGTGTTTGTCATTTTTGGACATCTCTCACTTTATTTGGTCAGTGCTGTCTGAGTCTGAGTTTTGGTCAATATTTGTGTGGCTGTATTAATAAAACAAGTGTTTCTGGTTTCTTCAAAGATAATTCTTAAATGTCTGTGTATTGAAGTTTATTTGTCTTAATCATAAAATAAGTCTTGCTGCTATGTGAGATAAAGAGGTTTGATCACTCTGGTCCCACTGAGTTTTATTTAAAGCTGTCAAATGTTTTATCCTCTCTTACTTCATTCACATAGTTTTCCTGGGTGACAGCAGGCTCAAAGAAATGATGAAGCTGAGAGATCACGTGCACATACGAATGTGAAGAATGGGAGAGATCACAAAAGAAAAAGCCCAAAACAGGAGAAGAGCAACTCAAAAACAATTAGAGTTAGTTTTCTTGCCTCCATCTGTCCTTTTTTTCATTCAGAGGACGCAGAGCTGCATCACTAAAGCATTCAGGGAAAACAGAGCTAAAGCAGGAGGAGTCAGAAATTAAGCAATCAAACAATGTTGAGCATGGAGGAAAATTAGGTTCCCTCGCTGTCTGCTTTCAGTTCAGTCCCCGTCTGTTCCAATCTGCCACCCTGAAGCTGATGGCCCCTCCCCTCACTGATCTGCTCTATATCAGCAGCCCCGCTGTTTGGACTAATGGTGAAAGTAATTAAATGTCGGGTGATCTAGCTCGGGGCAAGAAAGAGGGCTGTTGTGCACAAGCAACGATACTTGTTTCACATTTGCATTTCCCTAATGTTAGTAGCAGGTCTATGAGAGAAATAATGTCTGTGATGATTTTTCTTATTGCATTTAAATGCAGATGACTGTTTTCTCTCTTTAGTAATACAAAAAAGCATGAGTTAAGTCACGTTGTCATGTGCTTTTGCTCTGTTTACTGCTTCTCATCCACCCATCTCTCTCTCTGTTTCCCACGCTTGAGAGTCTCTGACTATGCACTATGCAGCTTTGGTCCAGTCTGCCTTGCTAATCTGGTATCACAGTGTAGACAATGTCACTGGAGGTCGAACAACATTCAATATAAAAGCCTAATACAAGGCCAAAACCTTTCAGTCTGACAATGAATGAAAGATGAAACCCTGCTATCACAACTTGCAATGCAATTTATAACATATGACTCAGTTTTTATGCCTCTTGTAGCACTATATTGTACTTTATTGTGGCAGACATGTCAGCATATGATGTATAACTATACCGGAGTCCTTCTGTGAGCAGGTGAATCCAGAAATATCTGACAACAAGAGTTAGACTGTGTTTAGATATTAACTCACTGGTTTTGACCTCTGCTGCTCTCAGTTTGAGGTTTTCCTTCCGCCTCTGCTGAGACCCAGTGACAACATTTCCCATCACCACTTGGGCTAAAACAGAAGCCTGTGGTGCGTTAAAATGGCAATGTGAAGCAGATGTGGTCCCTAGCAGCCCTGGATTTTTTCAAGGAGCTGGATGTGTAACAGGAGAAGTGAAGACGTGACCTGCTGTGACTGCTCAAAGCTCAAAGCTCCTAATGTTGACAGCAAGACTGGGTGTGTGTGATGATGCCTTTTTCGAAAGGCATTTTAACTAAATGAGACTCTTAAGGAGAAATAACATAAGAAAAGGAAAAGCATTTTCAAGTGCATTTGGTTTTGTAACATCTCCTTGAGGAGACCACCTCCTTTGCAAGTTTACACATTACACATGCTCAGCAGGAAGACTTTCTTCATTTTTTACATTTCTTTTTGTCTGCAGAGTGAGAAATTGCTTTAATCAATAATGAATGCATAATGTAATATGCAAACCCCATTTTCATGGGGCACCGCCTGATCATTTTTAACACAAACGATGACTGTGTACTATTAAAGGGTAAAGTAGTTCAGTTTTCCATGGGAAAAGTGGGAATTAAGAAAATCACAGGAAATAAACCACCAGGCCCAGAGAAGTAAGGTTAGATGGTGGGACAATAAAATGAGGGGCTTGTGATAACAAGGCAGCAGCTCCAGGCGTGGTTACTGCTGGTGAGGTTTATTGTGCACCCCCTCGTGCCCACAGGCCTCGTCATGGGAATGCATACATAGTCATTACATTCTGAAAGAGGTCTGCTGGAAGCAGAGTAACTTTAAACCGCAAAAAGGGATTAAGTTTAATTTTACTGTGGAATTAAGGGATTCCTTTTAAGACTGCAAACTTCCTTATTCACCGGCACAAATATTTATTGGTTTTTCTTTTTTTTTTTTTTACATGGCTCTGTGAACTGTTCCAGTTGTTTCTCCCGTGCTATGTAATGAACAGAAATATGTTACCCTGACCCTGAACGCCCATGCTTGGAACAAATAAGAGGCCTTAGCACCCTCTTGTGAAACAACTTTGCAGCACAAAACTATTGTGATCGTTGTTTTTGTAGCTGCAAACAATGATCTTTCACTTTGATTGTGTTTTAAATTTAAGATTACACGTAATTCATAGAGACTCAATCAAATAACACCATGCTGTCCGTCTCTGTCTGTGTAGCTGGCAGGCCTGGGGTGGGACAGAGAACATGGCTGAAACACGGCGGGAGAGCACCAGCAGCCTGCAGAGGAAGAAACCTCCCTGGCTCCGACTGGACATTCCCACAGCTCAGATGTCACTTGATGAGCCTCCCACTTTTGTGCAGGTGTTTTTTCTCACTGAAATCTTTCTTACTTTTTTGACATCTTTTTTTCATTCTTTGCTTGATTTTTTTTCTTTAACTTTCTTATGCTTCCTTTCCCATGTAGCCGGTGAAGAGGCAGGGGTTCCTTCGCAGTATCAGCATGCCAGTGGAGACCTCTCACCTCCAGTCACCACCCCGCGACCTCTTCGACACACGGCGACCTGTCTTACAACGCCAGTCATCCATCACTCAGACCATAAAGAGGTAAAGGTGGTTAGAGTTATACTGAATGTTGACACTTTTATGCAATTGAGTTGTTGCATGCTTCAAGATTAGCATATGAAGAACTTAAGACTTGTTTTGCAGAGTCATATGCAAATATTGTTTTTTACATCTGGTATGCTACAGCATGTGCCTCTAGTTTGCAGATAGTGGAATGAAATGCTGTGTATTATGTATGTTTGTATAAGGTTCATGAGGATGGAAATGTAAATGGAGGATGTTGGTAGCCTGTGTCTCCCTGCTTTCCTTACTCTTTCCTAGATTGCATGGCTGTTTCTGATTAAAAACCTTGATCTCATCTGTCTGGTAAAAGGTCTTAACCTGACTGTCGGCTTCGCTCTCTCTGCATGATGGCTACAGCACTATCCAGCTGCACTTTTTCTCCTTAATGCCTGTTGTTGTCTTTTCTCTTTCCTTCTCCTTTCTGCTGTTCCTTTTCGCCACCTTCCGGCCCTGCTCTGCCTGGTCACAGCAGCAGAAGGGTGCACTTTGAGCGGATTAACACTGTGCCCATTAAAGGGCAGCGAGCTGCTCGCCGCAGCACCAGGAAGCACCACTCCCTCTCCAGAACCCTGCTCAGGTACGGCAGGAAGTCCCACAAATGACTGCAAGTGTTAGAGTCTGTAGTCAGACATATATGCTTACTTATTCAACATGAGGCAATAAATAGGAACCTTAATGTATGTTTAGCCAACAGTTTTAATTCTGACAGGATTTTGCAAATTTTACTGTAAAAATTTAGATTTTGATTTGCTTTGACAGAGTGTTACATATGAGACACATGTCACAGGACTCACAAAAACTGGTGTTTCTCACTCAGTCACCAGCTTTGGCAGCTGTGCTTCACTGACACAAAGACTTCTTTAATGAGTCAGAAGAGGACCTGAAACCAAAAACTTTTTCCTGTTACAAATTCCTTTTCATTTAGGGTTACAGTAACAACCCAGCCAAGCAATGGGAGGGGCCGCACTTTTGCCTAAACATCTGTGAAACAGCATTCATTACAAGAAGTAGTTGCTTCTGAGTGGTAATTGTCAGGAAGCCAACATTTTGAGGCTGACATGCCAGATCAGGACTATGTTGAACCATAGCAAGGGCATGTCTACTGCTGCAAATAAAGGGACACTTGTGCCAAATATAAACTGTAAAAAATTGCACAGACACAAGTTTTTATATAACTTATTCACTGAAAGAAAAAGTGAGCTGAGCTAGTGAGAAGTGAGAAACAGATTTTCACCAAACTTCCATGAACATTCACTTCTGCAGCTGGTAATTAGTGGAGAAACAGCTAGCTTGCCTTAACTTTTCTTTGAAGAATGTTTCCACTTCCACTTCCTTCCCTCAGGGTGCAGTAACATTGTTTGCTGTGGCACTTATTAGGCTTTGAGTTCAACAACAAGATTGCGTGTATATTCATTAAAAGTTTGGCTAAATGCGAAGAAGGACACAAATAAAACCTCAGAGAAAACCCATGGATTAGCTTTCTGCTCGTGTCAGTTGGATTAAGAAAATCTGAATGGGTTGTATTTTATTTGCAGCATAAGAACCACAGTAATGCCTCTTCTACTCTCCCTTTATTTGAACATTGACTCTCCATCCAGAGTTCAGTGTGTCTACCTGGCTCCCTGTCATTCCCCATGTGTCTGGACATAAACATGCCCAGACTTGTTCCCTCTACTGAACCAATTACTTTCACTATCTAGGACATTTTTTTTTTACATCCCAGGAAATGCGACCTTATCAGTTCCACGTATGTTTGCCGTCCCACTCACCCACACACCGGGCACTTAAGAGGGAGCTCAATAAGTGCGTCTTTATCGCTTTGACAACTTTCACCCTGTCAGGTAGCATTTGTGAGAATGAAGCAGGTGTTTGTGTCCCTGAGCTGAGAGGTCAGTGTTTGTGGTGTTAGGGGAACAGCGGACTGGTTTGGAGTCAGTAAGGACGGTGATGCCACTCAGAAATGGCAGAGGAAAAGCCTGCGCCACTGCAGCCTGCGCTATGGAAAGCTGAAGCCACAGGTGATCCGGGAGATGGATCTGCCCAGCCAGGACAACATCTCCTTGACCAGCACTGAGACCCCGCCTCCTCTCTATGTCCCCTCCTCACAGCATGGCATGCAAAAGGTAAAGAAATATATATATCGGCTCTTACTTGAAATGTATTTATTTGATGAAAATATGACATTTAGTTGGTGGACAGTCATTTACTTAAACTTGAAAAGTGATGTTCAAGTATATAAATTGGAATATCAACTTAAAACACAGGTGCACTTTGACCAAATACTCCCTACTTTACGCCTTTCTCCCTTCAGTAGCGTGTGTTGAATATATGAGGTATAATATGTCCGTCTCTTGATTCATATTCTTCTTGTCGAACCCCTTCCTCTCCAGATTGTCGACCCATTGGCACGAGGACGAGCGTTTCGTATGGTGGAGGAGGTGGATGGCTATAGTGTGCCTCAGACCCCCATCACCCCTGGAGCCGCCTCGCTTTGCTCTTTCACCAGCTCCCGCTCAGGTCTGAACCGACTGCCTCGCCGACGCAAGAGGGAGTCTGTGGCGAAAATGAGCTTCAGGGCTGCAGCTGCACTCGTCAAAGTGAGTGGGAGGGATGAGATGCTCTGAACAGATTTAATACAAATATGTACAATACTTGTGAAAAATAACTAGGCTATACACTATAATATAAATAAACTCAACAAGTTGACTAAAACACTTGTAGTGTATATGTTCCTCTCAGGATTTGTATTGTATTTTAATGGTATTGTTTTACTTTGTAACTGTGATGGAAAGATTACCACTGTGAAAGCATACATGTTTGCGTGCCTGATTGTATTTGTTTCTCAGGGTCGATCATTACGGGAGAGCACTCTAAGACGGGCCCAAAGACGCAGCTTCACCCCCGCCAGCTTCATGGAGGAGGACATGGTTGACTTTCCTGATGAACTGGACACATCTTTTTTTGCCAGAGTGATTATTATTTAGCCTAATCATGTTTATTCATAATTGAATAATGATTCTCATTTTTAAAGAAACCTGTGACATCCTGTTTTTTTTTTTACCTACTTAATATGTTCTTTTTGTTTATCTAGGATATTCTGATGCAGGAAGAATTGTCCACATATGCAGATGAGGTGTTTGAGTCTCCGTCTGAGGCGGCCATTAAAGAGGCTGAGCCCAGCAGCAAGAAGGATGAGACGGAGCTGACAGGCAGTGCCCTAGATAAGAGCGAGCTGGAGAGAAGTCACCTAATGCTGTGAGTTTCTTGACTGTGGCCTCAGTGTCAGTCACTTAGGTTGTGCTAAAACCAACATTTTTCAAGTGTTTATGAACATCCATCAGTGTTACTAGAAAACAGCTTTTCAACCTGAGAACTGCATACATAAAACAGCATAAGTAATAAGAAAAAATATTAATGTCAAGGTTTTTCTGAGCTTTATTAATGGCAAGTTTGACAAAAATAAATTATGTTGATCTAGTATAGTGATATAGTGATAAAGTTAGTGATATCCTTCAATCATTAAAAGCATGAAAGTAGCCACATGGCTGCAACCTTTGTTGCATGCCGTGCCCCTTTTCCCTTGTTTCCTGTTTGTCTCCTCAGCTGTCACTATTAAATAAAGGCAAAAATGGCAAAGCATGATGAAAATATATCAATAAATTTAAAAAATTAAGCGTGGTGTATGTGATAAAGGATGACATGTTTAAGAAAGTTAAAGCCCAAACATCCCTTTTCACTTTGTCTCCTCTGTTAACTTTTCCAGACCTCTGGAGCGAGGGTGGCGCAAAGCCAAAGAAGGAACTCCAGGACCACCAAAGGTGCCCTTGCGGCAGGAGGTGGTGAGTGTTACCGGACAGCGGCGTGGACAGCGAATCGTTGTACCTGTCAAAAAGCTTTTCGCCCGAGAGAAGAGGCCTTATGGACTGGGCATGGTGGGGAAGCTCACGAACCGCACCTACCGCAAGCGTATTGACAGCTACGTTAAGAGGCAGATAGAGGACATGGATGACCACAGGTACTGCTCTTCCCCATGTATCTCACTAATAAGCACTTTCTCTCTGACCCCCTCTGTGGACGACTGTGATGGATGATAGGAGCTGATGCTCTTATGTTTTACACACTCTCTGTTTGCTTTAGGCCTTTTTTTACATACTGGATCACCTTCGTCCATTTGCTCATCACTATCCTGGCTGTTTGCATCTATGGTATCGCACCAGTGGGCTTCTCCCAGCATGAGACGGTTGATTCTGTGAGTATTAGCAGCCTAGATGTTCTGGGTTGTTATTGTTAACACACAATCACAATATTTTAATCTTGTTACAATTCATTTCAAATAGATTGTACTGTTTGTGATTTGGAATTCTTCTGATTTAGGTTTTAAGAAACAAAGGTGTGTATGAAAATGTCAAGTTTGTACAGCAGGAGAACTTTTGGATCGGGCCGGGTTCGGTAAGCTCTGTTCTCAATTTTCAATAATCATGTGTAAATTTAAAAAAAAAAATACTGCAATTTAGATTTCCCCTTCATCTGTCCAATGTTAGGAGTCTCTGATCCACTTGGGGGCCAAATACTCTCCATGCATGCGGCAGGACAAGCAGGTGCATGATCTTATCAGGGAAAAGAGAGCTATCGAACGCAACTCTGCCTGTTGTGTGCGAAACGATCGCTCTGGCTGTGTCCAAACCTCAGAGGAGGAGTGCTCGGTCTGTAAACAAACCAAATGAGTATTTGTGCTTATTGACCCTCATTATTCAAGGACTGATAGCAGCTATGGGCACTTCTAACCCTCTCTGTCTGTGATCTTATTCCCAGAGTACTCTAGCTGTGTGGGTAAAGTGGCCAAGGCATTCCAGCACTCCCCAGTTAAATGGTAAAGACAGACAGTATGGCTCCGTGTGCCATCAGGATCCCAGGTATGATATAATAGTGATTTTTTTATTTCAAAGTGCACAGTATAAACCGACTGATACTGGTTTGATTAAAAAAATGTGTGCATTGTTTTTCATGTTACAGGATTTGTTTAGAGCCTGCCTCAGTATCACCTCATGAATGGCCTGATGACATCACCAAGTGGCCGGTGAGTACATTTAAAACCCTGTGTGGTATTTAGACATGATGTGGAGACTCCGAGGGTTAATGGATCAGGTTGTCTGATACAAGGCAAGTTGCACCACAGGCGATCTGACCTTCTTGACAGGCACAAAGGGGTTATTAGTTCCAGTATTTTATTTAAAGACAGATTTGTTTTGAAGGAACACAGTTAGGTTACAAAAAAAAACATAATGAGTGGTGTTGGCAGGATCTCAGGTTTTTTGGGGGTTTTTTTTTTCCTTTTTTTGGCATAATTTTTTTATTTTGAAAGGAAGATTATTTAATAGTTCTCAAACTTAAAATGTTATCCTAATTCATTTTGATGGGTCCAAGAAGGATTTTTGTGCTCTGATTAATACTTTAAAAATGCTATTAAATTGCTGCTATAGTACATAGTACAAAAACGACTGCTTTGTTTTCAGATTTGTACAAGGTACAACACAGGGAACCACACCAACCTGCCTCACATAGACTGTACCATCACAGGCCGACCCTGCTGCATCGGAACCAAAGGAAGGTGAGAAGAGCTAATGAATTAACCTATGAGTGACACTGATCCAGGAAAAGGGTAACACACATTTGTATGATGAATTTGCTTGATCATTTATAATAATTTAGCAATTCTTCATTTTTTTTTAAGGTGTGAAATCACATCACGGGAGTATTGTGACTTCATGAAGGGCTACTTTCATGAGGAGGCTACTCTCTGCTCTCAAGTAAGCACCACTTTCTATTTTATTTTCTGATGGAAAGGAGAGGAGCTATTTATCGCAAAAAGTGGAAAACTCAATTTGCGCTGCATCTGTTGGTTTCTTTGTCTACCGAAACAGATTAAGTTAGAACTCATCAAATATTTTCAGGTAGATAATGTGTTGTCTGTCTATTTGCATGACATTTGTGATCTTTATCTGTCACATTTACAGTATTTGTCATTTTTTTCTCCATTCCCATTTCCTTCTCCAGGTGCACTGCATGGATGATGTATGTGGACTGTTGCCTTTTCTCAACCCGGAGATCCCAGATCAGTTTTACAGGCTCTGGCTCTCACTTTTCCTGCATGCTGGGTGAGTCAGCAGCTGTGAATCATGGAAAGTCGTTTTGATTATTCTAAGATTTCTCTTGCAAAATAAACAGACAAAGAAGAGAGAGGATTTATTTTACTGTACTATTTAAAGATATATTTAGATAGTTCTTTTGAGTATTTGTTTTATGTGGTTATTTGTAAAAGTCAGCTTAAAACTACAGGTAGAAATACAAAATAACAAACTGTTTTAAGCATTTACTTCCAGAACAATATAAATAAAGGCACATCTTAACCGGAAACACAATATAGCAGATAAGGTCAGTCTGTGAGAGCCAAAATAAAATTGAAAGTCGGCTTTATCTCAGCCTAATATACTAGATCAGTGCTTCCAGCGAGTGCGTTTGCACCAGAGGCTGAGGAACAAGATGATTAAAAGATAGGAATCAGTCAGGATTTTTGGCCAAATATCTTTGGCACATACTGTACTCTTAGTCACTTCACAACAAAAATATTCATAAAAATGAAGAAACATTCAGCAAACATCTAAAATATAGATATGAAAACAGAAGACAAACATTCAGCAAAACAAAAAAGCATATAGTGGCTACAGATGAGATTAGCAATTAACTGTATAAATGCGGAAATGTGGGTGCGTGACAGAATGACAACATGTTAAAATAAACAGTACAGTGGTTGTCCAAAAAAATTACACAAGAAGGCTAAATCTGCATACTTGTCCATCAGTAGTGATTTGAAAAATTATTTCACCAAGGACCCTCCATATTGCTTTGTTATAGGAGGTCAGTCAGTCTGCAAAAGAGCTGATCTCACTGTTGAAAGGAGTGGTGCTTCATCTTCAAGCAGACTGCTAACAGTCTCAAGGGTAATTAAACAAAGTGCCCTCACTACATGAACTCATTAAGCTCCAAAGAGATAGAAACCGATTTTGTTGATAGGCAAAGTCATCAGGCTGTTGAGGGTTTTGCCTCCTCTACACAGGAGAATTATCTTCTCAACACGTGTGGCTTTTCACCTACAAACACTCATACGTCACGTTTCACAAGCATGAGCACTTTATCCATTTCTGTTCTCCCAGGATCCTTCACTGCCTGGTGTCAGTGGCTTTCCAGATGACCATCCTGAGGGACTTGGAGAAGCTGGCGGGTTGGCTGCGCATCTCAATCATTTACATCCTCAGTGGCATCACTGGCAACTTAGCTTCAGCTATCTTCTTGCCCTACAGAGCAGAGGTGACCGTCAGCCTAACACCTAGAAAATATCAGTGATTTATGAGTCATACAATGTGTCAGAGATTTCTCTTTTGAAGATATCAGGTTTACGAGGGACACCATCAAATGCAAATAGTTTCAAAGGGGACCTGTAATGCTACTCCATATTTACTGTCATATTAATATCTGTGTATATATATTCCATGTTAAAATTATTTGGTTTTAAATTTGGCCATAGTTTCAGGTAATGACATAAACGTGTGTAAAAGTTACCCCAGTAAGCAAAAAGTTCAAGTTACACACTGCTCTGAACAAAGTGTTCTCAAGGTTTTTTTCTATTTTCATATACTTTGGTCGTCAGCTCGTTTAGTGGTCATCTGCTGCAGACACAGTACAGTCACGCGTCTGTGCATCCTCTCAGTCTGTCAGCTCGTACTAAGGTAATTTGCAGCGAGTTTGACCAGGACTCTGGATCATATTGTTATGGAGACTTGATGAGATCTGATTCATTTCATGTCTTTCGGCTCTGGTGCCTCAGTGCTCGGTTAGCATGTTCCTGGCCAGCTGGCTAGCTAGCAGCCCCTGCAGGTGCTTGCCTGCTGTTGCAGAAGTTTTTTTGAACAGTTCAACAAAGACAAAAATGTGTGCTGGCACGACTAGGTTGCTTTCCTCCTGGGCCTGTCTAGGTTTTAGTGTTGGTTAGAATTATAGCTACAAACATTACCTTTAAATAGACACCAGTATTACCTGAAATGGTTTGTCAGATGCAAAGTAGAGGCGGGGCTTGCCACGAGGCATACTGGGTAGGCATGCACAGCGACATATGACAGTTTTGGTTCTCGTTGCCTAAATCAATAAAGTTGTGAAACTAGGTTTTCAGGACTTGTCAAAAAGGTGAGGCTGTGTTTTCAACAAGGAATTTTTGGAACTGTAAATCATGCAGAACTACTCTAGAGGAGTCTCAGGGAAAAATGTAGAGCCGTAAATTAGTATAATTTGTCCCCTTTAATATGGTGCCATAAATGTCAATGATATATTTTTGGAGGTTGACGTCCTTCTCTCTCCTGTCTTTGTTTTAGGTGGGGCCAGCAGGCTCTCAGTTTGGGATCCTGGCCTGCCTGTTCGTGGAGTTGTTTCAAAGCTGGCAGATCCTTGCCCAGCCCTGGAGGGCCTTCACCAAGCTTTTGTGTGTGGTGCTCTTCCTCTTTGCCTTTGGGCTGCTGCCATGGATCGACAATTTTGCCCACATCTGTGGCTTCATCTCTGGCTTCTTCCTGTCCTTCGCCTTCCTACCCTACATTAGTTTTGGCCGCATGGACCTTTACCGCAAACGCTGCCAGATCATTGTTTTTCTGCTGGTGTTTGTGGGACTCTTTTCAGGCCTTGTGGTGCTCTTCTATGTCTACCCAATCAAGTGTGAATGGTGCGAGTTGCTCACCTGCATCCCCTTCACGGACAAATTCTGCGAGAAGTACGACCTCAACGCTCAACTCCATTGACGTCTGGACAGTGTGAGCACAACAGGAAGGCGTCAGGTCAAAAGATGTGGACTGCCAGCCTGTGTCTCCACTCTGCCTCTGTCTGACTTGGGGACTCTTTTCTTTCTCTGTGAACAATGACAATATACTTGTGTGTTTTTTACTCTGTCTGTATGAATGCCTATGCCACTTATCTTAAGGACTCGTTTTAACCACCTCCCTGTTTACCGGCAGTCATTGTCACTCCTTCACTGTCCAGTGAGAAAAAGTTTTGGCACTTCTGAACCTCATCAAAGCTCCCAGCTGCCCTTTACATGTGAGGAGGGAACTTGAGAAGCCAGTGCTGGTACAGAGAGAAGGATTTTTTTTACGTTCACACTCCAGATAAAGGTTTTATTGTTGTTCAGGCAACTTCATACAGAAGCAGGGACAAAAATCAAATATCAATACCTTTGGTGCCTTGTTAATAAATGTACCAACTACTGCCATTTTTTGTTACATATGCTGAGCACTCGAATGTTTTCTTTTATTTGTTTATTGCTTCTTAAGAAGTGATGATTGTTTTAAATTTGGTAGTGTTTTAGCTACCTGTCTACTCACATGTACCTGAAAACTACAGTAAAAAAATTCTAC
The DNA here is from genome assembly GCA_029814765.1 of Acanthurus leucopareius. Taxonomy (NCBI): domain Eukaryota; kingdom Metazoa; phylum Chordata; class Actinopteri; order Acanthuriformes; family Acanthuridae; genus Acanthurus; species Acanthurus leucopareius. The sequence goes on along the minus strand of JAQMCX010000021.1, from coordinate 7,575,228 downwards.
AAATTAAAATGATGTGACTTTTTGTATAACCAGACAATGCTTGTTGAAGATTCTATCATGTTTTATTCAAATTATGCAAAAAAAAAAACAACACAATTTTTTTTTACAAATTTCTGATCAACAATCCAAGCATTTTTAGGGGCAGCATGATCAGTATGTATGTCCTGAAGTTACCCACTTTTACACTGGTGACACTATATTTCATTACGCCTTTTTAATGAAATTATTTACAAAAACAGTGTAGTATTTATAACTCCTGATGTAATGCACTAAATATTCACTTAATTGAACCAATTACATTTACAATTATAGCTATAAACCTAAAAATAAATGAAGAAACAACATTAAACTAAGCCAAGATTCTACTGGTAACAAAAAGAATATACTTTGTTTTTTAATGCATCAGTTTAAAAACTGAACACACCCTTGGTTCCCTATGTTCTCACACAGTCCTCACTCCTTTTTTGGTGGAATACTGTGAAGTGATGACGGTACGAGATCCAGTAAAACATTATTATCAATACAGAACCCAGTCCATGCTGCATACTGATGTGCATACTGACTCAGTGCCTCCATCTGTCCATGTGTCAGCTGGTTTTGTTAATCTTTTCAGCCCTGAGTCCATGTTAGAGGTGAGTAGGTGAATGGAGGGTGGGGTAGGGGCTGATGGACTAGCAGCCACTGTTCCGCCTCGCGTATGCCTGCCCACAAAGCATGTATTCCATCTCTTGAAATTGCATTTTGGATATGGTGATGGCTGATGGCCCTTTCTCCTTGAAGCCAGCTTTGAGGTAAAAAGGCACCAGAAAGTCTTCGCAAATCAGCAGAGCTCGGCGGAGGCCTGGTACACAGCGCAAGTACTGCAGGTAGCGCCACAAGAGGATGGAGCCCTTGCCTTGCTGGCGACAGTGTCGGTGCACTGACAGCACATGGATGTGCACTGTTGGGGTGTCTGGGACATGTTGAGTCATTGCCTCCTGGAGTAAAGAGGTTATATACAAAAAAAAAAAAGCATTGGAGCTTTTCAAAAAAAGCAAGGTTGGTCGCAGTTTGGTTTTCTTTAACACAGTTTCTATTTGTTTTCATACCTGTGAAAGCCTCTCCTTGCCCCAGCCAGAGCCAATGATGAAAGCTACTAGCTGTCCTTCCTCAAACCAACCCAGCGACAGCTCAGGACACTGACCCAGGAAGTTAAGCACTTCATCAAGTGTAAGTGGACACTCTCCAGATACAGAGACAAATGCTGGGGAAAGAACCAGTTCACACCGTGGGTCATGTCTTAAGAGTAATGATGTTAAAAATTAGAAAAACACTAGAGGATGAGAGAAATATGTTCTCTCTAAAGTTAAAACCAGCACTAAAGTGAATATATAAACACAGAAGATATGAAGCATTTATACTTTCCTGACTTACATAATGTAAAATACAGTATTTTCCCTCTTTACACATAAAATATATATCTTGTGTATTATTTTGTGTATAATATAATCAATTATACACACAATGTAAATAATTTTCTTATCTTTTGATGCATAGTAAACATATGCCACGTGAGTTATATGGCCTGTAATTTTTTATATTCTGTGTGTGCAGCAGAAACTTGACTTACCTTCTCTCTCAATCTCAAACACACTGATGGCGTCCTGTGGCGTGAGGTTCCTGAACTCACTGGCAGGCAGCGTGTGTCGTCTCTGTCGCAGGGGGCTGACAGGTGTCTTCAGAAAAAATGGCTTGAGGAATGGTGAGCCACAAACCTGTTGTGTCATGATGCCCCCAGTGATATGAGAAACGAGGCGATTGTTTCTCAAGATTTTTCTTTCTTCTTTTTTCCCAACCTTTAGAGATAAAAACTATAATGGCATAGTTTGTAAAAACTGTGTTAATGTAAAATACTGGTGCTGTAAATGATGCACTCAATGCAAGTGAAATGCTACCAACAAAAGTGTCTGTGTTCTCTGTTTGTCCTGCAGCTCTGACTGTAAAGTAACTCACTTAAGAGGCTGACCTTAGTGTCTCTTCTACACCTCCACCCCTTTTTCTCTCTGATCTCATACTGTAAAGTGGTTCCCCTTAAAGTAGGATAGCTGTCTGTGCACGTGTCTCCAAAGTCTCTAAATCCCCTGCTCTCAAATGAAAGACATTTTGTTCTCAGGGTATTTCTTTTGTGACTTATACATTTTTATACATCCCAGTTCAAATACAATAACATAGCTGCAACTTCTCAAATTATTATTATTACTACTGTACATGAGAATTATACCCTTATTAGGATTTACCCATACTTAGAGTGTTGGCAGCAATCATTTGTTCACTCACTGCACCTTAATTAAGGATATCTTTGGTTTTCTGAGGTATTCACTGTGTGATGGATATCTTCTTGTAATGATAAGATTTTGAATCAGATTGGATGAAAATAATTCAGATGGATTAATATCACGCTCACTTTCAACAAAATAAGATGTGCTTGACTTGCAGTGACAGATTTGCAGTAATTTTCTCTTATGATACTGGCACATGCACCTACCTTACATCCAGGTGTGTGTTTTTCATGGCGAGGATGAGGCATGGTGTGACTGGATGTGGTGATAGGCTGATGTGGGCTAATTTAACTTTACTGAGTATGGGGGAGATTTGTGTGGATTGCTGTTGGGGTGATTTCATGCCTCAAAGAGGTTTAGCAGAGTCTAATTAAATGAGATAGCACTTGCTTTGACCGCCCTGAGGTAAACCTGTTGACACAGACTTGTTTGACTGTCAACACACAGAGAAATCCTTTAAGTTGATTATAAATTATTTTATTTAATGGAGAGATAATCCCCAAACTCTATATTTTAAATTCTTATTTTAACAAAATTTTGGCTCTGGCATCTTTTTTTTAAATTCTTCATTGTGGTTGTTCAAATGTGCAAAAGTTTAAAATGATTGCCTTTGATGATTTATCTTTTCTAGAAGTTTTTCTGTCTTAAGCATGCATGTTATTACAGTAAAGTCAGTCTTTAAAGTTTAAAATCTTCTCTGAATAAAAGCATGATTCACACTTCGATCACCTGAGTTAAGTCCAAATTGAATATTGCTTAATATGGCCTTAAAGAGATCAAACCAAAACAGAACTGTTGTAAAGATTAACCGTCTCAGTGCACTGCTTCCTCTTGGGTTTACTGAAGTAATAAATGGCAAATGTCCCACGTCATCTGGACAGCTGGCCAATCACAAAGCAGAAAACACCTCCATTTGTGAGATCATGAAATGTTAGAGACAAAAAACAGTACACAGTGGCCCTGAGATGAAATGACCTTTTCTGACCTGCAGCTGAGAGGCAAACAGAAGTAATTCCTCATGACCTCTTAAAAACAGCCTGTTATAGCCACCTGAATGTTACGGTTAAGTTTTTGAAAACCTAACCACTGAGCGTCTCTAGCTGACGGATAGACCAACTTGAGGCTACAGTATAACTGAACCCTGATTAAACTTTACACTGGAAATACACCTGTTTGTTCATTTTTATAAAAAAAATCTTTTACCCTCGGTATGTATATGTGTGTGGGTGTACAGCTAACTAAAAACACTCCCACTACAATGGAAGAAACTATGAAAATAGTAACATTACTGGACACAAATTTTATTATAGTAATTACAAAAAGAAAATGAAGACTGCATAAATAAAAGTAAGACCAAAAGCAATAAAAATCTAGCAGTTTAAGTTAGAGTAATGAAAAACTAAATTCACAAAAGACTTCAGCTGTCAAATTAGCTAATGTTCAGACTGTGTTTTAAGCCAGGAAGAAATACTGAACGATTGAACAACAACTAACAATATCAAACTAAAATAAAAAGAGTAAACACTAACAATGACCTCAACAGTAACTAAGCTAACTCATCCAACCATTATTTAGCAATAATTTTGAATTAGCCAAACATTAGTGACTGGCTTGATCAGTAGTGTTAAACTAATAATAGACATAGAAATAGTACAAAAATCAAAAATCATTAACCATAAAACAGCTGTGATTAAAATCATACCTTAACATAATGATCCAAAATGGCATTTGGAGAGTAAGCTAGATGAAATATGTAACATTATGTCAGTGTTTTCTTTTACACAGATCTGACAAAATGGTGTAAATTAGCCCTGTGGAACCGTCTCAGCTGGAGTTGCTAATAGCAACGGAATGTTCAACTGAAACCAACTGCTGGTGGCAGAACACAGACTGTGACTTTGATGAAGATGGTACTGCTGTATTGAATTATATCAGGATTTAGGAGTTCAGATTATTATTTTTTTGCTTAGAGACAAAGATTGTAAATGAGCTTAGTGTGCGCATGTGAGTGTGTGTCTGTGTGTTCCACTTGGCTCTAAATCAGCTCTAGTTAATTCACTGATGCAGGTTGTACTGTTTTATCCTTCATCCCTCTGGCACGAGAGGTGGTTTACTTAGCAGCAGTACTGCTTTGAAGAAGCAACTAAAACTCCTTTGGACATTAAATGTTTTTTATTATCAGATCAAGACAAGCACAGCACGACACCGTTCTTTCACAAATGGCATGTCGATACTCTTTGTACATCAGAAACTCACAATTCTGTTAGACCTTTTGGGTTAAAGATTAAACTGAGGGCCTGACTTCCTGGTTTTACAGGAGTTTCATGGTTCAAGTTTTAAATTCAAAACTGCAGTGTAACTGAAATAATAGACAACACTGTTTCCACACTGACCAGCAGAGGGCACTGCTCATGTACATAGAGGACTCATTTTTGCCAGTTTACACCAGGTTTGGCTTTGCATTTGAAATAAGCTTTAAATGTATTAAAAAAAATACATTAAAAATATAAATCCATGCATGTATTAATGTGTATCAAAAAATAGGCAATGCATGCTGTCACATCATGTTAACCCTCAGTCCATTATCTAATACAAATACAGATTTTTCCAGTCAGGACATGTAAAATTACAAAGAATTTATCTATTTCCTGTAGTTTGCAGACCGATGTTTAAATTTCAGAACAATCAAAATTTCATAGTTGAAGCTTGACAGATTTGCTTTGTTGCAAGAGGGCTTTAGCACTGAAAAAGCATTTAAATTAAAGTTTGCGGTAGGTGTATAGTTGTCTTGCAGTAAAAACTTCTAAGTGCAAACGTAAGTTTCAAATATCAAAAGCAGTTCTATAGTGAATACATATTAGTCTCCTTTGATCCATGAATTTAAAATGATGATGATGAAATATGAACATATGTGTTTTCATAAAGAAAAATAAAAAATAAAAAATAATTTGTAGTAAAAAAAGGCAATCTGTAGAGTAAATCAGTGGTCAGCAGGACTATCATCTTAAACTACATATGCAAATTGCAATGCCGGTCAAAGAAAATCTGGCTTATCATGATCATCTTAGTAACAAGAAGCAACCAGTAAGAATCACTTAAATTTTATTGATCACACAGTTATATTATTGAAACCGTATTTATCAAATGTTATTCACATGATGATCAAACAAAGAAGGAAGGCTTCTGATTGGACACTGACTTATTTTTGAAGAGAGTCTCGATCAGTTTTTTGAAGGACTGCATTTTTGGTACTTTGGCTTCATTTTTCAGCCCCACGGATTACTACTACTTGTTTAAAAACTTGCGAATTTTCCTTTAACATTCCTGAAGGGTACATTTGCAACCAATTTGAATTTACATCAATGTTTTTATTTCGAGCTTGTTCATGATCTCTGTCCTGACACTGTAAGGTGGCTGTATTTGGAGCTCGATGGGAATCTTAGGACTACCTATTACTCATTTACACTTCTGTTAATCCCCAGCCAATACTACCACCTAACTCAACAGGAACAAGAGCCTCTCCTTAGATAAGAAATACCCTTTTTGTATTCGGTGACTATATTTAAGAGATATAAGAAATGTAAATGTTTGTAATACTGACTTAAGAATAATATATAGAGACTTAAGAGCAAAGATTTGATAACTTGTGGCCAGAACGGGAAATAGGAAGGCACAGTGTCAAGTTGAAATGGCAATAAAGAGCCAAATTGTTTAAATGCAAGATTTGCATTTATTGCATTAAATGTGTTCCTTCCAATTAAATGAACATTTAAGGAATCCACTTGAAGTTAAACAACAGGATTATATGCATAATTGATAAATGGCTATAACCATTGTAAATGAACAGTTAAATTTAATATTGCAAAACAGTTACATTTTCCAGTAGTGTGAAGTTTGCAATAGAAAAAAAAAGGCTCTGTACATTAGCATCAAAAAACCTGTGTGTGGGCTGAAGACTTGTATATCTGTAGCATTTATAAGAACACTAATGTCCAATGCAACAAGCAGGCAGCCATATCAATTCAAGGCACAAAGATCTATATGCATGGCGCTACACATACAGGACCGAGCTGAGTAAAGTTGTTGCAGCCACACAAACACCGGACCCCTTTTTTAGCACCTACGTCACATAAGCAGACACTGGGATTGCCACAAAAATGCTGTACAGAGATGTGCCACATCTACGACAAGCACACTTACTGTGCCATACACATGTAGCTTTAGCATCTATGCTTGTTGCAGGCTTTAGCTATCTTTGAGTTCAGCTGTTAGGATGTGAATCTGTAGCGCATATCGATTATCCAAGTCTTAAATAATGTGCATGTTAACTCAATCTAGTTCCATTATTTCATTAACAGGATTTTTTTTTTCTATGTAATATGCAAGTATACAGTTTTGGAAGTAACTACACAGGATTCTAGTACAGTTATGATACACAGATATCACATAATTTGAAATGATAAAAAAAAAGTGACACATACATGTTTATAACTGCATACAACTTCAACTAATCTCATCATAAACTCTTGTTACAAGGAATGGATTATAAACGATTTTGTTGGAGTGCAAAATCACTTCAAATAGACACACACATACATAAGTAATATGTTTTGAAAGTAATTCCATAACCCAAATTAACCTGACTGAAAAACAAGTTCTAGGGTCATTCATGTATTTCACTGATGAATACAATATCTAAACACAAACCGTATTTATAAATTCTTCTGAATTTACTATTAGGCAATTTTACAGAGTTCATTTAAAATAAGTGTGCTTAAAAGCTCCACCATGACAGGTAGTGAAATATTTCTGGAATCCACATAATTAGACCAACATTCTGGCCGAGACACACCACCGAACACCATCTGACAGGTACTGAAATGCTGGGAAAATATTTTTTTAAAAAAACAACCATCAGTCATAGAGTAAGGTATCGAGAGCAAGTTTGCAGGAGTCAAATTTCTTTTCTAACACCAGAGATATTGATGGAATAAACACAGTCCTCCCTCATCATGGTGGACTTTGTTTCCCTCCATCAGCTCTGATCGCGGCAGAAACAAATGGGCTGGAGGTTAAAGCAAACAGAGGGGCTGGATGATCTTTGTAAAGCATAAATCTGTTCTGATGAATGGCGGGGAGAGGGGGGAGTTAGGATCAGAGTCAGGGGTTGAGGTGCTCATCCTCCATATGAAGGCTGCTTGTGGGACACAGGAGAGGCTGGCTGGAGCAGTTTGTGCTCTGACTTTTCAGGCTTTCTGTTGACTCTGATGACCCTGGAGAGGGAGACGCAACAAATGAGCAACATCCCTCAAAATGGTGCTGATCTTGTCTGCATTAAAAACTGACTTATCATGTAAAATTCACTTTATAACACCTGCTGGATCTTCTACTAGTCGTGATAGATGGCAACAGATTTATTTATGAGAGCAGGATTCAATGAGAGCAGTAGAGCTCAGACACAGAGAGGCAGAGCAGACAGGGAAAGCCTACATACCACAGTTATTCCTCCATACCAATAGAGCAGGCATCGGGACCTAGAGCTGGCCAAAGTGAGGTGGTACGAAGGACAGGACAGCAGGGAACAGAAGAGGAGTGTTAGGAAATAGAGAAGCACAAAAGCACCTAGGTTAGATGCAAAGCACAGGGAATCACAGCCTTGAGTTTTGAATTTGAGAGGTGAAACTTCATAGAACAAGAACAGATTTATCAACTGGGGAGAAACCAGAAGTAAGCAACAACAAGATGGTTTGTAGTCATGTAGCTGCAGGTCGACACTCGATGAACTGACCTGCTCTAAGAGTTTATACATGAACAAAGTACTAACACGGTAACGCTGTGCATGTTCCATTTTCTTTCCTGTTTGCAGACACTCAAAGATTCAATTTTACGGACTGATATAACGTCTTTGTTCTGGAGATTTTCTCACCTGGCAGAGACAAGTCGCCCGGCGGGTCGCTCTCCGTTTTGGTCAAGCTGCTGTGTTCACTGATGCAGTCTGGTAGGATGTCTCCTCCAGAGTTCATTCTGTCCTCTGTTCACCCAGGAGAGTAAATGTCAATAAAAGCTGACTCTCAAAGACAACAAATCTCTGCCAGTGCCACATAATTAAATGTTCGGCTGAGTGCCAGAATGAAAAAAAGCTCACCATCATCTGGAGACAGGGATTCTGCCACGTCCTCTGTCGCTGTGGCCTGGAAGATTAAATAAAAAGAGCTTATTAATCTTTTCGTCTGCAGTATTACCAATGTTTAAATGTCCAAAGGGGAAGTGGGGGCTTACATCTGTGGGGGCTGGGCTGCTGGACAGCATCGTGTGTGGCTGAGCATCGGACATCTCAGACAGTTTCTCCTCATCTTCCTCCTGGATGGGAGAGGATGGAGACCGAAGGGTGCTGGAGAGAGAGAGACAGAGCAAAAAATAATCTGAAATTTTTTTTACAAGATTTTGAGTGTGTGTGTCTGACAGAAAGACACATACAGACACAGATCAGAGAGACAGGTCAGAGAGAGAGAGGTGAGTATGTGGAGAGTAGAGAAGGTGTTTTCATTTTACTTTGTGAGATTACCTGTCAGGTGACTTGCTGACTTTGCCTTTCTGCAGACTTCCATCACTTAAATGCTCAGGGGAGCTCAGCTGTCTGCTGTCTCCTCCCAGACCCCCTGAGAAGTTGATTTCATCATAGAGGGGGGCAGATGGGATGGCAGGAGACACAGACCGCAGACCGTTCAGAGCCTCCAACAGCGAGATGGGTTCAAAGCCGGGAGGAACCGAGTCTGTGCTCTGCAAAGACACACAGACAAGGGCTTGTGAACTGGTAAAGATGAAAATAAAAACATTAACATTTGTGTTTTTATCACGTTTTCTGAGATGGCAAGTAAGCTTTCAGTGGCTGCTGCTACATTAGTGAATTCCAGTTGTTCTGGTGCTGAATCCTGTTGCAAAGTTCAGATCATAAAACTTATATTTAATGTGGATATAAAGTTAAAAATATCTAATTCAGCACTATTTCGTGCCCAGTTTCCTCTCAATGTTGCTGCGTATCTTCGCCAAACTTAGCAGATTTGACCTGATTGTACACAGATGTGCATGAGACTTACCGAGTGCTCGTCATGGTCCATAGTCTGAGCCAGAACAGGGCTGAAGGACACGGGGGAAAGAGCGCCAGGCTTTTTCCTCACAGCTCTGATCTGCAGCAGGGCTCTGAAGGCTGGTTCAAGGAGCACAGGGTTAATTAATTCATCGTGTTAAACTTTGACTACTCTTTAAATAGCATTTATAAAGCACCCCAAAGGCTAAAGCTTCATTATAAAATATTGTAGCTCTTCTTACGCAGCCTGCAGATGGGACAGTTGTTGGCTTGGTAACGCAGTGTGTCTGCACAGGAGTTGCAGAGACACAGATGTCTGCAGGGCAGGATGAGTGTGTCTCGCAGGTCAGACAGGCAGACGACACATTCGTTGCTGTTGTCACTGTTCTCGTCATCTGATGGCTGGAAAAAAGCCCATCATCAAATCAAATATCACACAAATAAAACACTGATGAGCTCGTACAGCACTGTGTTTCATGAATGAGGGAGTATTTTCAGTGATACCTTGGTTTCTTGGTTGTTCTTGTTCTCAATCCCGTAGATCTCCTGTAAGAGGTAGCTCACACGGTCCACCTAGAACAACAAGAGTTTGCCTTTCATGTTCATGAAAACACATGTTCACATAGAAAATGAGGTCCAAATTTTAAAAAAAAGAGAAAAACGTAACGTGTGAGAAATTTTCTATCTTACTTTTTCTCCATTATTTAAATTAAAGAAAAAGACAAGAGCAATGATAAGACTGATTCACATATCTCACTGGCTAATGTCATGAAGAGACTTAAAAATAAACCATCTGTTGTAATGAGCTTTAAAAACTCACTGCAATGTTTCATATTCAAAGAGAGATTAAAAACACATAAATCCAAATATAAGTAAAATCTCTTTGAGCTCCCTGTAATCTAAGTGTACTTTTAGTGCACTTATTGCCAGTTTCCCCAGAGGTTTGGCACAGAGTTTTCAAAAGCTGCAAAGGACTCTGAGGGTCAGTGATGATCTGCGTGAAACATCAGCATGACATTAACAACATGCTGCAGCACATACATTAAGTACTTTGAAATTTACTGACTTCAGTTTTGGGCAATTAAGAACCAACTAATGGACGTATCTTACGTATCTGCACATAACCCTTACAACTTAATACTTTGCTAAATAATAAAGATTTAAAAAAGCACATCACTGAAATGATAAAATTCATAAACTTACAATTTGCTTCTGCTTCAGTGGCTTGACGGAGAAACTGCCATCAACATGCTGGAGGTGAAAAAAACCAAACGTGTTAGCTTGAAAACTTGTTATAAACAGACCAAAATAAATTTGTTTTATTTTGGTGGATACATACTCTTTCAAAGGCTGCCAAAAGTACGTGAGCATGTCCAAGGCAATCTAAAAAAAAACGAAAATACAAAACACTTTCTTTGTTACGGCTCAAATGTGTGATTAAACTTACAATCTAACTGCTTTTACTAACTGTATTAGTCCAATTCCTCAAAACTGTTGAACTGTTTCAGAATAAAATATGGCTCTGCATCTGCACAGCAAGTCTTAATGGGAAGATATTTGGCCTGACTGGTTTGCAGCTTTAGTAACCTACCGTCTCCTTCATCAACTACGGCTTGGATCACCATGGGAAACACTCCCCGGTCGAGGTCAAAGTTCAGCTTTAAGGGAAGAGGTACAAATATTTCACAGATCAGTTTTTACGCATATTTTAATAAGTCAAAAGCTTTGCTAATACATGACTTTGACTGTAAAAGGTGAGCGGATCTACCGACAAAAAACCAACACCGGTGAAGATTATTTGTTTATGTTGTGGTGTGTGAACCAGTAACAAACTGAGCAGGCTGCTGCAGATACTCACATCTTCCTCTTTCCACTCGCTGAAATCTATTTTGAACGATGGCATGGAGAACTGCTGGCTCACCCCTCGCTTGTAATGCACAGTTTCAGAGACCAGTGATGGATTCTTTGGGCTGTACCTGCACACAGCATGTTAACGAGTCAAACTGTCAGGGTGCAGGAAGAAACACGGACCTCTGATACCTGATTTCTAGGCTTTATCTAAGAGGGAAAATGTTTCTATATTCATGCTTTGTTCAGATATTTAGCAAAAAGGAAAGACTAGACATCGTTAGGTACTTGATGTATTCATTAGTGTCTCTTGACTAAGCAAATTAGAAGAAAACTGAACAGAACAGTAGTAATATCTGATCTTTTTGATGCCAGAAAAATGTGTCATCCCTCAGTCTAATCATAACACAATAACTTCAGTATGAACTACACATTACTTTGATCTTCCTGTAAGTCTCATCTGCAGTATCCATGGTTACTGGTGGTTGCTTAGGACCTGCTGAATCTATTCTAGTCTTTGTGCTCTAAGGCTTGAATTTTACCACCATGAAACAGAGTTTAAATGTCAGTGCAAGAACGTTTTTCTTCACAAAAATGATGCTGCTGTGATTAATGTTTAATGTGGTTAAAATACAGATGTTTGTTTGATTCAGACCGGAGTTATAAATAAGTTTTAATGTGACGTTTAAATTAAATGCCTGAAAGAGTAGATGCGTTTTTATTCTACTGAATTTTTCATCCTCTGTGCTTCTTACAGCTGCTGCTACATCAGATTCATGAGTTTTAAGATTAAAATCCTTACACAGCCATCCCATTGGAGAACTCCTCGAATGCTTGGCAGTAGAGAGTGATGGCCACCCGAGCGTCAGCATCAAAGGTGAACTCCACACCATACTGAACCTTTGGTTTTCCACCGTCCTCCACCGGTGTGTCAGAGTCATCTTTATACCTGCAATCAAAGTGCATTATGAGGCAAAGTCCAAGTCAACGCAATAGAAACTCTTTACTTTAACATAGTTCTTTACTTTTGCTGAGATTTATACCATATTATTGTCTCTCTATCATTACAGTACCTGACCAAACGTAAAGAGTCCTTTCTGATGTTGACGAGACTCCTCAGGGTTTTCACAGGCTCGTGAGGTGCAGGAGTTACATATGGAAACTAGTGAAATAATGCCGACAGTATGAATTAAGATATTTTATTTGAAAGCATTCAGCATGGTTTCACTAATCGTATTACTAACAAGAAATACAAAGTATTCTTGTAGCCGCAGAGAACATGCTGTTCAAACATATGGGAAGCAGAAAAAAGTGCCCTCACCTGCACCGGCCTATTTCCAAGGAAATTCAGGTCCATGTTTTCTCCAAAAAGGTATCCCTCTGGATGTGGTGTGTCGAATTTCTCTCCTCCCATGAAGAAATGGCTTGCAAAGTAATTCCCTGAGGAAAGGAGAGAAAAAGATGGATAATAAAGGCACTGTGAGCTGTGTGTCAGTGTAAAAAATATCTCACTTTGTATGCAGTTACTTCAAATGACCTGTCTGTGAAAATAAAATGGTTTCACTGAGGAATATTTTGACCTTTTGAGCAGCACTGTTTTCAGCAGAATATTATGGGCTTATGTTTAATAATGCAGCCACTTTTAGAGGAGCTGGAGTACAGCAGCCTCAAAGAGCCTTAAACCCCAAAACGACTTTGAACCGGTTGAGATACATTTAAATTTTAAAGTTCCTGTCTCTTGTATTTTCAGCATTTAATGTAGATTTAGAATTCAGTTGAGAGAAATGTTATTAAACGCCACCATTAATGATCTCCACCTGCATGTGTATCATTATGAATCAAAGATATTTCTCTAACCAAGGTTTTTTTTTTAAGTGTAGCACACAACTCTGATTCCTAAAAAGTTGGGACACTATAATATATACATACACATTAAAAAAAACACTGTCTTTTTTATTTACTTTAAAACCTTGATTGAATACAATGCAAAGACGATGTTTGAGGAGCATCGTCCAAAGGCTCAGCAAGGATGAGACAACTTTATGAAAGACAGTCAGGACCCGTCTTCAAATGTACATGTGAAGATGGGTCGTTAAATGTGTGGACCATTATCAGACACACTGTTGAGTAACTTAAATCATATATTTAGCAAAAAAAAAGGTGATTAAATGAATTGACAAAGATCTTCCTGCCCCAATTTTTTGGAACATGTTACAGGCATCAAATCCAGGAAAAGTTAATATCCACAAAAAAACAATAAAGCTTAACACCAGAACATTACATATCTTCTTTTGGTGCTTTATTCAGTTCATGTGATTTTTATGAGCGGCTGAGGAGTCATTTGACAGTAAAATGTCTTTTATAGGCTTTAGACAGAGTCACAGTTCTTGCTCTGGTATCGATGACTGTAGTTCCCTTTCAATTACAAAGTGAAAGTACAGTAAGAATGCTGGATCAAGACGTACTTGTAAACTCTACCATCTGAAATTGTACACCAACAAGAGAATGTGCCTGGATTATTTGTATTTTTAAAGCTGACAATTATTTGTTTTCATACGAGTCATAACTCTGGGTTTCATAATCTGCCCCTTACTTCTCGCAACATCAGTTTAATTTGGATAAAACAATGAATCTTTAGCGTTAGTTAAATTCAGATTTGTTTTCGAGGCACATCAGACATCACTGCTTTATTATCACGATGCTGCTACAACTTCATAGATTTCCAACTTGCATTAATCTGACCTGACGGTCCTCGGTAGTAACATTAACACGAACTCACACAAAATTATGAGAATGACAACAGTTTTTCAATAATGTGCGACATATCAGCCGCAAAAAGTGACGGGTATATGCGCTGATTTGTGTTTACAATCATGATCTATCACAAACAAATAACGTCAGCTGATAGTGAGCAACAGAAAAATGCTATTATTACAACCTCACGGTAACGATAATGTTAGCTAGTGTGTGATCGTTGCCTTGGTGTTTTCTCTTGTTTAAAAGATCCACCTTTGTAAGGAATCTCAATGCAGCAATTAGATACTACCGATCACTCACCAGATTTTGGTGGAAATCGATAGGCCGAGTTGGCCTGGATATCGATATCCTCAACACCAGCGATTCTGCGACTCAGTATGGACCCCATCTTTCACCGCTGGGTCGCCGATGTTAGCTACAGTTAGCTAGCAGCTCGGCAGCTAACAACGCGTCAGCAGCCTCCGATTCGCTCCGCCGTCGGCGTCCACTAACGCCAAAACAACGATAACATCAAACACAAACCCCACTTTAGTTAATTTAACATTTTACAAGTTCAGTTTGTCCGTGGCTATGTTGCAAATGCTAATGCTAACAGGAAACAAACTGACACGGGTTGTTGTTTTGTCAGGGCTGTGCTAACGAAGCAGGGAGTCAACCTGATTGGCTGAGGAGAACGAGGGTTTTCAGAAATACAGGGCGTTCGCTCTTTGTCATGGGACCTCCCGGCGGGGAGTTGGTCAGGAGGGGACGGGGTCAGCACAAGGGCGTCAGCTGGTTTTAGGTACCAAGGAGATGGAGTCTACGACGGCACAACAATTTTAAATAAAATATAGCAATATTAAAAATAATTGTTGAACCCTTCCCTTCAATTCTTTGTAAAATTACAGGAAATGCTGAATGTGGGCCCAAAACATACTCTACATACAAATAGATATGAAAAGAAATACACAAATAAGACATTGAAAAATCACAATGAATCAAAAAAACGATAAAAAATTATTTGTGAATGAAAAAACATTTACAACCCTTCCCCTTAAACAGTCTGCCGTAAAAACATGAGTGTCAATCGGAGGCGTTTGTTGATGGTTGATCTGAGTGTATTTACATGAATGTTTACTGCCCCCCAGTGGTCAGAGTGATGATCTCCAGTATTGGATTTATTAATACTTTCAGTAATCAAAAGTAGTATCAAGATGCACATTTTAATGTAAGCATGATTAAAACAAGTAAAAACAGAAAAATAAGACTGACGATGATTTTGTAGCTATTATTGTGTCAAAGAATCTTAATTTATGGAGAAGACAGGCATCTTTTACGAGACGCTGACCAGTATTTTCAGAATAATGAGTATTTGCTGCCCTCCAGTGGCCAGAGTTAGTAACTACAATGTGTGGAAATTAGTAAAACTTGCGATAATACCGATATTATTCACTTCCGTTAATATTTTCAAAATAAACCAATGAAAGAAGATTACACAAAATAATAATAACATAAATGGGTCAGCACAGAATGTGTGGCAGAGTATCTGAATTGTCGTTTTCCTTATTATTTGAAAGGGAACATTATTTATTGTTATTATTGCAAATATTATTGTTTTTGTTTTGTTTTTGTTGTTCTTGTAGCGTCAGGTGTTGCTCTGATTGTTTTCATGTCAATCAAATTTATCAGTGTTGTTCCTCCCTGTGTAGATCAAGAACTATTTTTTCCTACTCTGTACTGAGATACTGAGGACCCTTTCCATGGCCACAAGGTAATGATTTTATTTTACTGTCGGTATATGAATAGTGAGTGAGTTCCCTCAGCTTGCTAAAATCAGCTAGTTCTATTCCGACACCAAACGGAGCCCATTTAGCCCAATTACACATTAGCTACCTACACCTTCACATGGCACTCTTCAAGAAACGATATCATACTATAACACTGGAAAAGCTCTCTGTTTAAATTCAAGTATCCTTTTTATAAAATACTATTTGGATGTGTGGACATCACTTTGAGTGACACATTTAAATTGAAACAATTTAACTACTCTAACTTTAGAGTTGGGGTTTAGTTACGAACTGTGACTATTAAATAGAAAATTAAATTGTCAAGTTTGTAATGATTTATCGATCAAATCTGGTCATGTTAATTTGAAGTACTTACCGGAAATAGTAAAACTGCTGCATTACTTCCACTTTAATTTCTTTACATCGCAGTTCATTACTGTGACCACTGGGTGGCAGCAGACGCTATGTTTCTAGATATACTTGTTAATGTGAAAGACTCGATAACAGGAAATACGGTGATGATCGGTAATTGTTATGCAACGGTATTGCCTTGCTATTTATATTTATACATTATTAATATAGATAATGTTTTTTAAATTTGATTTTATATCAAAAGACTCTAGTAATTTGAAGATAGCGTCAAGGCAAACACAGTCTCATGTCTATCGGGTACACTTCCTGTAAATACTTTCAAAATAAATAGATGTAATTTTATTGTTTTGTTTTTTTTATGCATTCATTACTAATATTTGTTTGATTTGAATGGCATATATCTATAATGATATTCATTTGTCCCATGTGATCTTTTTAATAAATAAGTGCCAGTTTAAAACACAGTCATTGACGTTGCTGTAAATCCGTCCCAGCGGATGTTGACTCTCAACAGGAGGGTCGGAGCAGCTAACGTCAAACAACATTCAACTTCAGTTACACCGCGGGCAGCCTTCGTTCCTCTCAAATCAGGTATTTTAGCTTTCAGTACACCGACAGCTGCACTTTTACAGTTGCGACCAGAAACAATGCCTCAAAATGAGTCGGACACATTGTCCAATAATTGGCAAGTGTATGGCATTAACGTTACCTAAAGTCTGTTGTTTCTGTACCTAGAATGGCGACGCTAGCTGGCTAACGATAGCTAGCAAACATGCTTCGCTTTGCTTTAGCTAAACAAACACATCTTTATCTGCCAAGTTACCTAACCAGTTT
The DNA here is from genome assembly GCA_029814765.1 of Acanthurus leucopareius. NCBI lineage: Eukaryota > Metazoa > Chordata > Actinopteri > Acanthuriformes > Acanthuridae > Acanthurus > Acanthurus leucopareius. The sequence continues at coordinate 7,558,246 of JAQMCX010000021.1, read as the reverse complement.
AGCACAAACACTGGATGTCGTTCTTGACCTAATTATAAGAGTCAGGTAAGACAAATGCTGTGCGAGCTGCCAGTTAGTCGACCATCTACGTTCATACTGCTCCGCGTTATCCCCGTTAGCCACTGTGACAATTAACGTTAATAACGATGATGATGAGAGACACTCGTGCTTGATGGGCGCCTCAGTTGAAGTTTACATCAGCGTTGGCTCTGCTAGACTTCATTACGTAACTAAGTTATTCATGGTTAGTTGTGCAAGTGGGTTTGAGCTGGATTATCTGGGAAAGGATTTAAAAAAACATCATCTGGTTAGCTAGTTGGTTAGCCGAGAAGCGTTAGCAATAACTTAACAAGTGACAGTTACTTTATTGCAAGCATTAATTCTTGATACTCCAGTGATAGTTCAGTTTTAAGTAGCTGCTCTTGTTGTCAGTCAGCTGTGATTTATTTACATGAGATCAGAGAGCAGTTATGTTGAGGCTAACAAATGGATTTTGAGCTGCAGCGCAACCACTGAAGTTATACTAGTTTCACCATCATCATTATTGTTGTATTCGAGAAAAACTACATTTTGAAGTCCACTAAATTTTAAGAATCCCCGCATTAGATTGCTTTTATTGTTCTCGTTATTACTAGACTGTGCACAGGCCTTCTGTATTGGATCACTGTATATAGTATTCACGCAAATCCAAGATATGTAGGTTCTATATGACTCACCAGACAGAAAATATAAGAGCCTAACTCTGTAAAAATACATTTAAAAAAAAAAAAAAAAACTTGCTTGCACAAACACATTTTTGAGCTAAAGGGTTACCAACTAATTTCCGTTGACCTCTTTGAGATGTTTGTTGAACACTGCATTCAGCCACAGCATGCATTATTTAGCTCAAGAGAAAACCAGGCTTCCTGCATTAACCTAAGCCCTAAGACAGGCCTGGGGAGCTCTCACATGTTTTGTTATTGTTTTATTGTTTTATTTCTGTCTTATTTTCATTCAGACTGTGAAAGTTGGTAAATGAAACCTTGGAGATCACTTTGTTAATGCCTTCTGTTCACATGATTGTCAGATAGTCAATCACTACGCTGTGATTTCACTTTTTAGCATCCTGTCTCATCAGAACACATATGAGAGAACTTAACTTCTTATTGCACAGCCATCAAGCAGTCAGGTGGTGGTAGGTCACAGGTGCAACACAGTCAAAGACAAAAATTAACCACCACACACTAAACTAACTAAAGAGACTTAACTGAGGGAACAACATGTTTCGCCTGTAGCTTCTTCAGTTTGCATGGCATGATATACACACACTTATATACAAACAGGAAACAATGACAATATTTTTTTTGTACCACTAAAACACATAAAACTATGTTCTGATAAATTTACAACAACACTATCAGTCACTGTTTTTACATCACCAAAATTGTTTCAGACTTCAGTGAATTTGGGCATTTTGGCCAGTTTTTCTTAAGTTTACAGTGCATGTGTAGACCAACATCAGCTGTAACACAAAGTACCTCATTTGCCTCTCTGACTGTTGTGAGAACATTTTATGATTTTGTAGGAGTTTGTGTCAGAGAGTAATAAGACTTGGGATTTAAACGGTGCATGTTTTTTTCCCTTGCAGAATAAGTCCTCAGGGGAGTTGTGAGGGGAGCTCTGAGTACAACCCCTTCCCCAAAACAGACATCCGGCCAGTATGTCCAGTGACCCTCCACCTCCTTACCCTGGAGGTCCTAGTGCCCCTCTCATTGAGGAGAAGAATGGACAACCCGGTAATGACACTAAACTTGCAGGAGTGGGGTGAATGTTAATAGATACTCACAAAGACAGTGTTTGTAAGGACTTAATACTTCTAGTGTGAGATCAGTTTAGCAAAATACAAAGTTTAGGCAGCTTGAGCTTTGATCAGCTGTATTATAGCAATTGCTTGAGTCAACCAGTGCTGCAAGACAGAGTTTGTATTTGTATTTGTTTCAGTCTCTGTTATTCTGTGAGTCTTATACTGTTTCATGAAAAGCAGTTCACATCATAAATCTCTGTATGCCTCTGTGCACCAAATGATAATCTCTTACACTTTGGAGGCTGAATGGCACTGAAGGCAGCTGTACATGTTTGAGTCAGGGTCATATGTGAAGAATTCATAATGCAATTTCTTTTTTTCCCATATGTGAAACAGTAAGAACTGCTCCGATCCAGGGGCAGCCCTTACCTCCAGACTACGGCCCTCCACCCTATGAGGCTCCACAGCCAGGCTTCCTTCCCCCACATGTCCCTGGAGAAGGGCCCATGCCAATGCCGATGCCTCCTCCACCACCAGGTGCTGCTCACAGCCTGTGCATAACACATCATCAGACCAAGCCGACATTCTGCCTCAACATAAGAGGATGTTGAGGATAATGTTTGGGCCCATCCGGAGCATTATTTTTCAATGAAGTGATGTGTTTTGTCCTCATGTTTTTGCCACATGATGTATTTCCAATGTTTATTCCCTTTGTAAGTCAGTTCAGTCAGCTAATTCATCATAAAATGTCTTGGCTTCAGGTTGCAGCCTCTCTCTCACGGTCACTTATTTACTTGGGCTTGGCTTCTGTTTTGGTAGGATCCGGAAAACAAAGAGTATAAATTGGCTGAAAATTACACAAAACTACAGTGTTATATGTTTATTATTATTTTATGTTTATTCAAGAGGATTGGCAGCACAAGTGACACTATTAGTGCCTCTTATTTAAGCTTTAAGGTCGTACAAATAAAGAAGTTGTTCATTTCTGTTGGATAAATTCCAATCTTTGTGAGTCCCATTAGCAAATTCAGGAAAAAAATAACATAACTAACTTTATTGTAAAGCTCACCATATCCATGAGCGAAACTGTGCTAAATTTCATCATCAACAATTTTGTTTAATTTGAAATAAATATTACTGTTAAATTTATTTACTTTAAATTTTATTTCCTTCTATACAGGGGGCCACTACCCACCTCCGCCCGGTCACTTTCCTCACCCGATGCCAGGACAGATGGGTCCTGGTCCCAGTCCCTTTGTCCACATGGGAGGTCACACAGCGACCGTCCTGGCTCCTCCCGGAGCAGCCACCACTGTGACCGTTCTGCAGGGGGAAATGTTTCAGACCTCGCCGGTGCAGACTGTGTGTCCGCACTGTCAACAGGCAATCATCACCCGCATCTCCCATGACGTCGGACTCATGAACACACTCTTTTGCCTCTTCTGCTTCTTTGTAGGGTGAGTGGAACACAAGTCATAAATTAAGCAGAAAATAAGTCTGATTGAGGTCAGCTCACACTTGTTTGAGGGGGGGTTTTTTAGCTTTGTGGAAGGTTTTTTGTAGGCCTCGCACCTTTCAACTTTTTAAGTATGTGTCACACTTGTAAGACTAAAGAAAGTTACAGCAATTCTAAAATACACAGAGCTCCTTTAATTAAGTAGAAGTCTGGGGTTCTTCACCTCAAAGTTTTAAAGGTCTCATATAGTGTTTGCTCCATAAATTACATTTTTTCATTTCTGTTTCAAGAATTTTAAATGATTTTGGCTTTTAAAACTCAAACTCATGAGCATGCCAAGTCATTTTCGGTCCTCACTCTGTTTACACTCAGCTTGTTCTCTGCAAGGTCACTTATATGCAATGCAGCCGCACCTGTTTATTACGTAACTTGCAAGTTAAAATTTACTGTGGAGGACAAAGTATGGTCTGAATATGCAGACATCTTGAGTTAAGAGTTTTCTTGGTGCAGGTAACTTGTTTATCTTGTCTAGCTTGTCTATCTTGCATTATGCATGCCTGTATTTTGCATACGGATTTGTATGTGATCACTGTTCCAACAAGATGGCTTTTGTTGACTGGGTTTTATTCAAATCAGGGTAAAACAAGCAGATATAAACACCAGTCATAACAGTGTAGCTTGTTGCTCTTGTTTCATGAGCTGCACTTACTCCAGATGTCTTTATGTTCAGCCAAAAGTATTAATTTTCTTTTCTTAGAATATTACTTCTTGTTTTCTGGGCAGCAGCGTGTGTCATCGTGTAATATTTCTGTCTGTTCCTCACTTCCAGGTGTGATCTCGGCTGCTGCTTGATTCCCTGCCTGATTGATGACCTCAAGGATGTGACACACACCTGTCCTTACTGTAAGGGCTACATTTACACATACAAGCGTATATGCTAACCACCGACAGCTGTATGCTTCAGAGACATGTACATGCACACACATAAACTCACAGCTCCTCCTGCTGGTAGTGACAGGCTTTCTTCCCCCATTTTTGCAAAGTGTTGTGTAGCCCTCTTAAATTGTAAGTGCAGTTTTCTCATTTGTTCACAGAATATTTACTGTAAATATCTTTCAGCATAATTATTTTGTGTATAAACATGCATTCAACTGTACAAATCTGACTGAAACATAGAGGATGTAGGACACTAAACATCCACAGAAATGAATAAGCTGCAGGCACACAGGTGCATCTGATCCTGTGTGGAAACCTGTAGAAAAGGCTTGTGATGTTGACAGCCTTAGTTACAGAAAGCTGTGAAATTAGTCACTTTATTTATTTGAAATCATCTGTGAATTTTGCTCAGAAGCCGGTTTATTGAAGTCAAAGATGCTGGGTTAGCTCTGTTTCTTTTTCTTATTTATTTCAAATATTTTATCCACTGTTTTAACGAGTTATTATTAAGATATGAACCTTTTGTCCACGTCTGATGAGTTTGTTCTAAAGGACCTAGTTTTTCCTTTTATCATTAACCTTCAATGTGAGAAAACTAACAAATCTATTTCACCCAGTTAAGCTGATGTATTTGCTTGTTTTGAAATGGCCAAGACTGACGCTACTTGCTATGTTAATTAATCATCTAGGCTTCAGTCAGAAGTCACATGGTTCAGTGATTTGCTAATGAGCAGTTTTGCGTTAATGCACACTGTCTACAGTTTACTTGATTTTGATAACAAAGCCAAGATTTGCACTTTAAGTTAGGATTAATATTTCCCCTTCTGATGCATTCAAAACCATCAACCTCAGATATCATTAGTCTTACAGATTTTGGCTTTCAGGTGAAAAATGTGACTTACAAAATCACCTCATGAGCAGAAGCAGTGTATTATTTTAGCTTTTGCTCTGGTTCATTGTTAGCCAAGTGAATCACACAATACATGCACTTATTCAGAATACTGTAGACTATTAGAGCTGGCAGGCAGAGTTTTACTGTAACTGATGGGAAAAACACTGCATGACATCTCAGTTATCTTGTGTCCTCTCTCTGGCCTGTGTGTCAGTGTGATGCACCTCTCCACACTAGATTATCTTCTCACTGACACAGTTGGCTGATTGTTAGTTAGTGCCTCAGTAATCAGGCAACTAGTTTAAAATAGGAAAGTATTTTGGTAAAAAAAAATAATGACAGCAGCGACACCATACTAACACTGTTCAGCCCGTCACCCTCCTGATATTCCATCAGCCCTTTAAAAGTACCTGCATTGCTCAAATGCATGTTAGATGATAAAAATGTCTCTTGACTAATCCTAAATAGTGACCTCTCTGCTAGGAATAAGCTTCAAATAAATGATTGTATCTGATACTTTAAAAAAACAACAACATTGTGATTCCATTAAGATAACAGTGAAAAAAAAAAATCATTTCACCACAGCATGCCCAAAATGCCATTCACCTTGGATTCACCAGGTGCAGAGTTCATCTGCATGAACCACACATCAAAATGAATAATCCTCACTCGCTAGTTCCTTGACTCTATGTGCATTTGATTTTTTTTTTCTTGAAGCTAGCTAAGCTGTGCAAGAAAGTCAACTATGAGTTTAAGGATTGCATTGAAGTTTTAATACAAAGTACAGTATGCCATTGTTGTGGATAATGCTGGTCTGCATTGCTCTCTAAATGTCTGTGATTCGTCGAACTACTTAAGTCAAAATTTGTTTGACTGTTGTATACAGGTACTATTTTATCAATAAAAACCAGAACATGAATTTTCTCTGGAACTCATTTAATGTTATATTGAAAATGAACTATGCATTGATGGTGAAACACTGTTTGTAAAAATATTCTGCAAAAACAAAAGTGGAAATAAAGGGTTCATCATGTGTATCTACACACGGTAGAAACTGCACACACTGGAATTCATCTGAGGCTTCTCTATAAATACCAGAGCCCGTTGGCAATAAATATATATGCTCAAATGAAGGACAGGGTATGAGGGAAGTAATTTATGCCACATGGACATTAGATACATTAAATGTTCAAAGTGCAAGGTTTTAGTCTCTCCATCGGTGTCCACACTGGGCATTGCAGCATTTGTAGAAAGTGGTCATTGGTTCATCAGCCGATCTGGTCTGAATCTGCATGAAGTAGGCCCGAGGATGCTCACACTTTGGACAAGTTTCTGTGAACAGAGGGTAAGTGTCAGCATGGGACCACAAGAACTTGTGAAGTTCCCATATTTGGTTTATGCCGGGAGAAAGAGGAGACTTTGTACATGCAACAATACAGCTGTAGAAGCTCTTAAGATTCAGATTAATACAATCATCATATCCAAGAAAAACATTCAAATCCGTTTGTGCGTATGTTGCCTTTATTTGTCCTGATAAAGATTTGTTTAAAAAGTCTAAACTTTGGCAAGTTTAACAGCTGCCTGAGGGATTAAATGCACTGAAACTACTAAGTTCAACAGTGTGATATTGACCAAGTGCAAAGGTTATGTATGCATTGCTGGGAAGAAACGGACTCCCCGGGAGCTTTAGTACCATTTGATGTGTTTCAAAAAACAAATGTTATCTTATGCCTTCCACTTTTAAGTCCAAACAAAATTCAGAACATGTGAGTCACAAAAATAAGTAGTGATAAACCAAAAAAGTTCATGCAGAAAAGCACACTATCACAAAGTTTTGAAAAAAAGGAAAAAGGTTATACTGCAGTATGTGACAAAGTGGAAAACAACGTGCAAATAAACACTAAAGAAAATGATCTTATACATTTCCAGATGTGCATACTTAAACATGTCCTATTTTCAAGTAAAATGAAGATTATTAGCACACAGACTGAGCACCAGTGCAATTATAGAGAATAGTCATTATTCAACTGAATACATAATGTTGGTTGACTGCAAATGTTTGACGTCAACTTAGACACTGGAGAGTTTTTGAGTTGACTATAAACATTTGCTTCAGATGTAACAAGGCAAAGGCCCCACGATTTCTCAGACCTCTTCTGCAGTGTTAAACTCAGGCCCACCTAATGCACCATGGGTTGTTAAAATTTTTTAATGACACTTACCAGGGGTTGAGTCCACGTTTTCCCAAGCTGCAGCGCCACCAAGTACATCATCCACCTCTTTCAGCTTGGGGTACTTCCTGTTATTTACCTGTAGAAGAGAAAAACAGCTTAAAATCACAAAAAACTACAGTCACCCATGAAGCAAGGAGCCTTTTTTAGTTTTCAGCGGAGATTTAACACTAATTTAACATGAGCCTTTAAAGTCAAGTGATGTGTTTCATTATATTTTGCGTTGATCCGACTAGACTCACCTTTCTTGTGATGTTGTGCACATAAGGACAAGTGTTACAGGCAAATCTCATGCACTTCTGTCCTTCCTCGACAATTAAAACATTTCCGCAGGTTGGACAAAAGAGAAGCATGTTAACCGGGGAGTATGATTGTAAGAACCAAAATCACAAACTCAATTTAACTTCTCTATTTCACACAGAAAATTAAGTTGAAGTTCCCCCAGCTGTAAACAGTTTGGTGCATGTGGCGCAGCGGAAGTGGAGCTGAGGAAAGCAGGTGCTACACTTTTTAATCCTCAGTGGGAAACAAAATGGAAAAACATGTTGTTTTTTTTATTTTTATTTTTTTTTCCCCAAAATAGTATTACTTATGAACGATGTGAATAGCGGGATTATTTTGCTGTTCTATAAAATATTAAGCTGGTAAGCTAAAGTTTCGTACTGCAAGGGGAACCATTTATCCTGAGCTGCGGTTTCCTTCCGGTAAATATTCTTTACTGTACACACATATTATTTACTTCATGGCTTTTTGACGCCAAATTATTTTCAGTGGGATATTTTTAACCTTAAAGTCTCAGACTAAATTTAAAATATTTTCGGCTGTTCTTTGAGGATGTAAAGAACATTATTACTACATATTTTTTTTAACATTTTGCACACTTGATAAACCGGGCTGACTGGATTAAGTGTCTGGTGATGGAGGTGCAGAGTCAGGACATTGATGGAGTACAGTCTGTAAAGGATGAAGAAGAGGTGGAAAACAAAGACCTGACAGAGATGGCAGCTCCGGATGCAGAGGAAGAAGATGAGGAGGCTCTTCCTCATTCAGAGATCCTGGATATTTTCGAAGAGGGACTTGCTCGACTTGTGCAAGATCCTTTACTTTGTGATCTGCCCATTCAGGTGGATTAAATTTGTTCTTAGTTTGTTTAATATACGGTGTCCTGTGATGAAAAAGCGAAAAAAGAACAATAGAATATTTAGCGTTAAATGAGGATTTTAACACTAAAATACAGATTAGATCCATTTTGAGTCTATTAGTTGCAATTTAATGCTAACACTGATAAGTGCCCACTCTGGCAGTACTACTGAGAAATAAGTGTGTTTGAACTGAGTCCTTGTGGAAGAGAACATGGGTTTTGGGAAAAATAACATTTACTGATGTTTACTGATAGACAAAAGAAATCCTGCAAATCCTCCTGAAACCTAATCATCTTTATGTTTAGGTGACTCTGGAGGAGGTGAATTCTCAGATTGCTCTTGAGTATGGTCAGGCGATGACTGTGAGGGTTTTAAAGGCTGATGGCGAAATAATGCGTAAGTTTTAAGATTGTTTTGTTGTTGCATTTTGAAATTAAAGTTTGCAGAATGTATTTTTTGCTCTCATAATTTTAGGTTTTTATTCTCTGATTTTTGAACACCACATAACTTGTACTATTATTAATTTATTTTCCTTCTAAATTTTCTTTTTCTTTTTTTTACCATTATTTGCAAACTTTTCCCCCCAAAGCCATAGTGGTGGTGCAAAATGCTACTGTCCTGGACCTGAAGAAGGCCATTAGCAGATTCATGGAGCTGAAACAACAGCGTGAAGGCGGAGTGAAACACATCAGCTGGTAAACATGATCACAAACACATAAAGAATATTTAAAATGTAAAAATGACCAAACATATAATTTGTTCTTTCTGATTGCTTGTTTCCTTTCTTATACAGGAGATATGTTTGGAGAACTTATTATTTAGTGTTTCAAGGGGAAAAGCTTGAAGATGATCACATGAGACTTAAAGAGTAAGCATAAGAAATAATCGCCTCCTTCACTGTTGTCATCAGCACTGTTTGACTGTTTCTCACCTCTCTGTGTTTCTTTATATGTTTAGCTACGGGATCAGGAACAGAGATGAGGTGACGTTCATGAAGAGACTGAGGAAAAAGTGAAATGTCACAGCCAACGTTTGTCATGTGAAGAACAAACACGAGCTCCCTTCCAGCTCAGTGCTAACTGATGCTACCTGCCTGGCAGACTTGAAAAATAATTCTATGAATTGTTTTAATTTTGAAGTATATATGCATTTTGGGGCAATCGTAACATCATATCTCTGTAAAAAAATACTGATTTCAAATATTCATCAAGGAAGTCACTTTACTGACCTGCTTCTCACAAGTGATTACAAGTAATAAAGTTTTTGTCACAGTTTTTTTTTTGTGTGAGCCTTTGTTTTTCCTCAAGCAAAGCATTTTCCTACATCTCCTCAGTGAGAGCAGCTGTTAACCTCATGATTTGAATATTTTGTGGTTCAAAAAACACTGCAGGCTGTTGTTAATCTACTTTGAATATTACCTTTGCCAGATACACTGGAAGCAGCGGAGGGAAAAAGGTAATACATGTGTTCTCTTTGATATCATATTCTCTTTAATTTAGTTTAAATTAAGTTAGGTCTTTAAATATTTGGGTCTTATGGTGAATAGTGCATTTAGTGCATTTACAGTAAGTAAGTAAGTTATGTGAGTGTTGCTTCGAGAAAAGAAATTGTAGCATTTCATCTACAAGCCTAAAATATTTTTTGATATTTAAGTCTGCTTTAACTACAATTTTTCCTTATGGAGGACTTCATATGAAATGTACAATTAACAATAGAAATTAACTTTTTTTTTGGTCATACTTAGGTGTAATATGCCAGTTTGTCAAATATAAATGTGTCTTTGCAAAATGACGATGCATAACAGCATTGATGACTCTTGTTGTTTAATCAAATTCAGCTGTAAATGAATAACATAGTGGGCGATACAATTATAAATCTTCATATTATGTTATTTTCACCTACTGACTGTTAAAATTTAAAAAACTTTGTCTGTGTTATACCTAAGTTAGGAAAGAAATGTTCCAATGATAGCTGTAAATAGATTTCCCTGTAAAGGATTAAAAATACCTGAATTCAATATCACATAACTCCACTGTACAGCATTTTGTTCATTTTATGTTTAAGAAATTCTGCTAAAGTCAAAAAGGTCTGGTAATGTTATCTTAAAATATACCATGAAATTTTTTGGAAAAATATTACTCTAAATGTTAGTGTTAGTTTTAGTTTTAAAATTAAATTAATTATGTCAATGAAATGTTATTCATGTATTTTGGAGTTTATAGAATCCAAACTGGTCTTTATTTTGAGAAGTTGTGACTCGTGTGGTATATCAGGCTATGGGTCTACATGGTTTAACATTTCACAGTACATTGTTTGATATTTCTCCTCTGTGTGTGTAACACTCCCCCTCTTAGCATCTCTCCCTATGCCTTATATGGTTTGAAACATCTTCTTTATCTGCTAATGTATGGCCTTGAAGTGGGAACCCCCCCCCACACACACACACACACTTACACTTCTGCTTTTGTATACAGTAAGGAATGTTTTGCATATCAGAAATGTATAAAAACAAAGTAAAAATATCAAATCTAGGCTGAAAAAAATCCAACAATTCCTTGTTTTTTTCAGTTTCCACCATGGGATCTATAGAAACAGAGCTGACGAGCATTTCCAAGGAGTTGAAAAACCTTTTGCTCAAGAGGCAACAACTTCAGGAGAGGAAAACATTACACAGCACATTTCAGGAGTTAATGACCAATACTGAGTCCAAACAAACAGGTTATATTTGAAAGATAGAATAAAAGAAATGTTCATGTTTCAAAGAAGCTATTCCAAATCTTTTTCAATATATATGTTATCTACATTATATATATATGAAGTCCTTTACATTATATTCTTTTTCTGATAGTGGAAACAGTCTCAAATCAGCATGAAATTGACAACATTGATGACAAATTGAAACGAGCAGCAGAGAGGACAGCTGAACTCCAGAAAAGACTTGAGAATATCAGCAATTCTGAAGACAAGAGGAATCAGAACAGTAAGTCCAAATTTACTCCAGCAAAATGTGTCTACATCATACTCTGGCTTTGTGAACAGCCTTTTTTTGTTTTCGTCAGAGGTTAGTGTCGCACCCAGTCAGACGGTCATAGTTGATGTTCTTGATCCTGCCACGAATATTGTCTCTGTTGAGGCTCCACCTGCTATTCCTGGTGAGTCAGTGATGCAAAAATGCTCATTTTAATTGTTAAATTTAGAGCTTTAATCTGTAGATAGCAAGAAATGCACCCTAGAATATGAAAAATAAACTCATTACCAAGTTCACTTGTTGCTGACACATCTGGCCCAACTGGCTTCTCTAGAGACATTTGTCCTTTTTTAAATAAACACATTTTTGACCTTTTTTATGGGTGCAGAACATTATGTGACCACCCACTCACTCCCACATCAAATTTAGTCAAGTTTTGATAATATAGCAGGCATCATGACAATAAATCTTCATGTTACGTAATTTTGGTCTACCATATTTTTTGAATTATGAAACTCTCGTCTGGTTTGTTTGACTGTTTCATATACCCATAAATGGTTACATAACCCCATTGTATGATAATTTTATCTTTTTGTCAAAGAACTTATGCTAAAGAAGTCAAGTCTGGTCATGATATTTAAAGGGACACTCAAGATGTTCTCAGGCAAATAAAGACTGCACAATGCCTTTGTCACAAATGTGTCTTGCTATTCAAGTCTATTCATAGTGTCGGTGTTAATTATCTTTTTGAAAAGGAATATATATATTTTAATGAGATATCCCTTTATTGCAAAATGTGGTTAAGTAAGAATAAATATCTTTTTGCATTTTCACATTCTCACTTTATGTATGTACATCTTTCCCAACAGAGGAAGCAGCCTCAAATCAGCAGGAGATTGACAACACTGATGACAAACCAAAACGACAGACAGAAAGGACAACTGAACTGCGAAAAAGACTTGAGAACATGCTCATTTTCAAATACAAGAATAATATGAGCAGTGAGTATAGATTTACTCCAGCAAAATGTGTCTATATCATACTTTGGTTTTGTGAACAGCCTTTTTTTTTGGTCTTTGTTAGAGGTTAATTTTACCTCCAGTCAGACGGTTTCTTTTCTTGCCTCAAATATTGTCAGTGTTAAGGCTGCAAATTTTTTTCTTGGTGAGTCTGTGATGTAATAAATGCTCATTTTATTTGTTTAATTTAGAGCTTTTGTCTGCAGTTAGCAAGAAATGCACCTTTTGGTTGGTGCAGAGCATCATGTGACCACCCACTCACCCTTACATCAAACTCAGCCATAAACTGTTAACATGGCAGGCATCATGACAATTATTCTTTATGTTATATACTTTTGGTCTACAATCTTTTATAAATTATAAAACTTTTGTCTAGTTCAATCTTTAGAGACAAATATATAAATGTACAGTAAATGCATCTTGTTTTATGTCAAGAAATTATGCTAAAGAAGTCAAGTCAGGATATTATATTTCTAAGAACACTAACAAGTTTTTTTTAACTGAATAAAGGCATGCAACGTGCCTGTAAATGTGTGTCCAAAAATTGTTCCCTTCTTTAAAAATGGTGTTATGTAGGAATAAATATCTTTTTTGATATCTTCTAGCATTTTCATAACTAAATCCTCTTTTAATACATGTACATATTTCCAACAGAGGTAGCAGCTTCAAATCAGCGTGAGACTGACAACATTGATGACAAACTAAAACAGCTGACAGAGAGGAAGGCAGAACTCCAAAAAAGTCAAGGTAACATTCTGAGTGCTAAAGATAAGAAACATGAAAATAGTGAGTCCAAATTTGCTCAAGGAAATTATTCATACGTCATATTTTGGTTTGGTAACGATGCTTTTATGTCTTTGTCAGAGGTTTGTCAGAGGGTTTCACCTGATGTTCTTGATCCTGTCTTAGATGTGGTCTATGTTGAGCCTCCGCCTTCTATTCCTGGTAGGTCAGTGGTGCAAAAATGGTCATTTTAATAGTCTGGGGCTATTAACGTAGAACAAAAACAAGATGTACTAAGTTAAGATAAATTCAGTGAATGCACAGTTTGTCCTCTGTGCTACTAGCTGTCTTTCTATGAAAACAAAAGCTAAACTTTGATGATGTAGTTCAAGTCACATGAGGGCTTGGGTTCATATTCTCCTTTTTAAAAAAAAAAAAAGCCAATTACTAATGCTGTTATGTCTTACTTGATGCACCTGCAACCTTTTGGCATGTAAAGGGAAACTATTAGACTGAAATTATTTCCACTGACTTTTTAAAACCCTGCCAAAGGTCCTGTCTTCAATTTAAGTTACTGACATTTACTGGAGATTTTTAGTGGCTATTACAGTGTACTTACTCAGAATCTTTCCTTTGAAATGAATAGAGAAATAGTAAATGAAAAATTAGATTTTCTGAAGGGAAAATGAATGAATTTTAATTTTTTTAATTTTGAATTAATCGACCAACAGCTCCTATAGTAGTTCTGGACTTGGAAAAACTTCCATCATATCCGTGCAGGACACAGTGTCCAGAGTGCAAACAGTTTGTCATGACAGAGATTTTTACCTCGGCCAGCAGTGTCACCTGGCTGGTGTGTATGATGACAGCTTTGATTGGGTAAGAAACCATCCCTCCATCCTGATGATTTATTTTACATCAGAATATAATCAGTCTTTGCTGTTGCTGTTTTCATTTGTGTAGTCAGTGTTACACTTACTGGCAAAAGCTTCCAGGGTCACTGACTTTTCATTTTGTTCCTGCTCCTTCTTTTACAGCTGCGTGGCTGGTTGCTGCCTCTTTCCATTCTTCTGTGATAGATTCAAAACTATCACACACAAATGTCCCAAATGTCGATCATCACTCCATTCTATTAAAAAGCTCTGAGAGAGAAGCAGCTAATTAGAAGCTACAGCTCAAAGTGAGAGAGCATCAGACACGGACCTGATGGTGAAGTGATGTCTCAGCATCATTGCTCCCTTTCAGAGTTTATCTGTGAGCTTTTGCAATCAGCAGAGATCGATACCCTCTGCACAGGGTGAACTGAGCATCAGTGGTTCAATGTTAATGTTTGTCAACTAAAATTTTCAAATGCTACAACATTGTTTTAACGGATCATGTCAGGAGAAATGGCTAATACTGTCTGCACAGTATAATATTATAATGTTATAATATTTTCTATCACAAATATGTAATAGATATTTGCGATGTTTCTGCAGTCTGTTTAAAATTGATCTGTGCAGGGTTATAAAGATCTGTTCAATATGATTGCAAATATACTACACTACCTATAAAATGATAGAAAATACTAATGTACACATGAGGTGAGATGTTGCTTCAACAAAAATACAGAATCTTCCCCATGTACTTTTTTAATGAGAAGCACTTTCAGGTAGCTGGCATGTTGAGGATGATCAGAGGCCTACTGTGAAATCCCAAATACTTTACAAAATGACTACATTTATGTAAAAGATGTATGGCCTACTAATCAAGTGAATCAATTTTATTTATGTAGCCAATCATCACAAATTTGCCTTAAATGGTCTTAAATAGTCTCAGATTGTCTGATATGAGGAAAAGGCTCTGCAGAATCCTTTTTCACTCTGGGGACAAAAAACAGCTCGCTATTCTCAAGGCACAAGCACATAAAAGACAGTAGACATAATGAGATCAGTCAGACATGAAGAGCTGATACTATTTACATTTTTGTATGTCATGAAGTACCTTAAAATAAGATCTCACATGGATAGGGATCCGGTGCAGACAAGCTAAAATTGATGTAGTAAGATCAAATTTTCTCATTTTTAGTTAATATCTGAATTCTAAACATATGAAGATTTACTCCTCCATACTTTACATCACACAGGTTGAAAAGGTTGAAAAAGAAAACTGTTAAATATGTGAAATATGTGGGTCAAATGTTGCTAATTTCACTTCTTTTGAGACTAATCGAAGGAAAGGGACTGGTTGTTAAAAACGCAGAAACAGTGGATTTAGGTGTGATTTCAAAAGCAGATTAACCACAGTGGTCTTAAAGTTAGGGGGAGGGTCATTTCAGACAAAAGGCGAAATATTTCTCATTCTTATTCCAAAGGGTGACGTTGAGATTGTTGAAATAAGCAGTAGTCTGCTTCAGGAAAAAGAGAAAAATTTAAATCCTTCAGCATTCAGATGAGTTTTTCAGTATTACTCTGGATAAGCTGCCGAGGCAGGTTCAGCAACACAGTTATCAGTGTGGTGATCTTTATGTTCATACACACACAGCCCAGAAACTGTCCCTTTGTCCTGCATCATGATTTGCATAATGGTTTCTTTGACACAAACAGATATTTTTGCATACCAGAAGTCATTTGCAATTTGCTAACAAAAAAAAAAAACAGGAAGGGAGAAAACCAGCAATGCCACAGACTTTGCTTCCTTTAGCTGACTAGATATAAATGTGGCCAGAAGATGTCACTATAATACAAATGAATGATTAAATGTTAAGGTTATATGAGTATGAAGTGAGTGAATAACAGAAATGAACTGTGGTTTATACCGATGACATTGTTTGTTTGTTTTTTCTTGTCTGTTGTTACACTGTAATGCTGCTCACAGAGACTGAGGCCTGGTACGACCTGCCATGCTTACAATTCTTCAATAAACCACTTAAACCACAAACTGATCTTCATCTAATATTTTTTTTAAACTCTTTAAAAGTCAATCTGCCATTCCTCAAAGTTATTGATAATGTTATATGAACAATTTATCATCATTCATTTGGATTCGGTCTTAACAGAGCGCTTCAGATGACTCTTGTGGCCAATTGTCCATGACTGTGTGTGAGGATTCTCCTTTTTTAAAAGCTTACGGGACTATTGGTTTCACACAAAAAAAAAAAAAAGTGAAGTATGTTTACACATAAAGAGATGCACGCAGGAGATGCAGGAAGGAGGATTTGGCTGATCTGCACACTGAGTGTTTTTCAGTAAATATTTGGTTGGTCAGGCTGGCTTGGTCAGTGCTGTTGGATCACTTGTTGTTGCCCCTTGACACTGTGGTATCTTCTTACATCATGCACTCTAGTGTTTCAAAATCACACTTCCATAATAGTTAAACATCTGATTTATGCTTAACAATGCACATACACACAGGGAACATTTAGCACTTACGTATTTATAATCTGTTTTGGTAATGATAATCTTTCCAAGACAGAGTGAAGTGAAACAACAGACAATAACAGCCCTCGGCTACATGCAATGTTTGTCCATCTGTTCTTTAACCAGGATTAGGACACTTTCCTGCACTTTCTGCCATTTCTAAGGTCAATACAACACTGTACATTCATTCAGATCGGAGGACAAAAAGAAGCCAATAACATGAGAAAAGAATTATAACAAAGAAGTGGCATAACTTAAGATTGACGCTGTAAAAGCTACTTTCACTGTCAGCTCAATCTGCCGGTACCAGTCCTTCTTAATGTCAGTCCCCCCACGTAATCAGGGTTTAAAGACCTCAAAGGAAGCAATACAGTAATATGTAAACTGACGCTGCACAATTAGATTGTTACAGAGCTGATTTATATTGCCAGAAAGCACAACAGAGCTGCCTCAACCTGCTAAAACTCTCATTTTTCCTAACAGGAAACAAAAGCAGTCCTCCCTTGCATAAAAAAAGTGAGTTTATCTGAAACAGTCTGATGGGTGTAAGAATTCACCTTGACAGTTTTCAAACCCAGTTCAAGCGCAGTTCATGGGAGTCCAGGAAGTCAGAAGAGAAGACGCCCATCGGCGTTGACATGTCTAAAGGGTTGACCTCCTCTGCTGGCACAGACAGGGTAAGGTCCAGCCAATCCATACTGTCCATGTTGGTGCTGTGCAGGTTCAAAGGAGAAGGAGTCGCGTTTTCGTTTAAGTCCACCTCCATGGTAACTACAGGTGAGTGTAGGTCCTCCATCAGTTTCAGAGTTTGTGGCTGGGTATGAGTGCCCAGCGTTCCATCCAGAAGGTTCCCCAGCGGGCTGTCAGAGGTCAGGGCTGCCAAGCTGGTGGAGTCGGTGAGCGGTGCAGCAGGAGGCAGGGCCACTTGGACCACGGGTGGAGGACGGGATAAAACTGTATTGATGGGAAGGGTGGTTACACTGGCTGTCACAGGGAGAGGCTTGTCCTGACAGGGAGGATCGTGTCTGATAAAGGGGGAAATCTCTGAAAACAAGTACAGAATGTAAAGTATGAGAATTCAGTGATCATTAGTACTTAAAGGCTAAATTTACCGGGGCATATAAAAAAGATAAGTTGCAGTATTTCTCACCACCACTCTCGATTAACACATCAAACAGGTCATCCATCTGCTGGCTGGCTGCAGTAGGACCCTGCAGAGAAATAAAAAAAAAGAACAGCATGTTTGAGTGGCTATGGCAACAATTTTAACAATCACCTATAAAAGCAATGTAATTATCTGTCACCTGAACAGCTGTTAGCATGCTGCGTGTCTGTTTAACTGCATCCTCGTAGCAGGGTGGGTCTTTACACTTTGACACATGTTTTGTGAATTTTGGCTGCTGCACGAAACTTGGCTGGCTGGTACGTGGAGACTGTGTAACAGGAAAACACAACAGTCCCTCACAGCAAATGAAAAACAGGATACATCTAATATAAACCATGATTTAAATGCAATCAACACTGTACGGAATGAGTGAGTAAAGCAAAGAGAACTAGACTAAAGGATCATCCTTTACCTTATTAGCAGGGCTGGGACATCCACTTGCTGGGAATGTGTTTAGTAAGCTTTGTGCTGTCCTGTCCATCCTCCAAGTCTACAGAGAATTATAGACAAGTCAGCATGGAGGCAAACATTTATGATGCACCAATGGTATGTGTTTATAATGCATCAGTGGAATATGTTGTAAAATTCTCTCTTCTGCAACAACCAGTATCTTTCTAAAGGCATCAAAGCCCTCTATCACAGGAAAAAGACTGGGTGTTGTGAGCAACCTTAACAGAGATTGCTCTGCACTCCCTGCTTTTTCGCTGTGTTACTTAAACTGAACTTTCTGGGCCCTTTTCGGTTATAGCATCACCACTTTTCACCCCTGTGACAGCACTGCTTGCAGCTAATGACTGTTCTCCTCAGCTAGCATTTAGTTGTGGTTTCTGTTGCTAATTCTGGCCGGTTGTCTGGCTCAGAGCAGAGGGACGACAGAGGGCAGCCTTCACTCAGCACCTGCTCCAGCAACCCAAGTTTCGACAAGCCTTCCTTCGATTGGATAGGAAAGGGAAGGATTTCACCACTCAGCTAAGGCCTGTTATTACTGCGGCAACAAGACAGAGGCATTGCCCATGATAGAGTGTTAACTGTATAAAAACACTTCTGATGTCTTAAGAAATGGTGCCAATGAAAACATTGAACCAGATATACGATGTGCAACCCAGTTTGAATTTTCTGCGTAGAAAATAGAAATAATTATTTCAAGTAGACAACTCTTATTTGCACATTTTATAGGAATCCAAAAGTGCCAGAAAATCACAGGTGATAGTGATGGCTAATAGAGGGATCGACAGAGGCAGCATGTGCAGGCAGTAGTGTATTTTCTTACCTTTGTCAGTGGCTGAGTGCTGCATTGCTGTAGTAATGGTGCTGAGGCCTCTATTTTCTGTGGCACCTGTCCAGAGGTCTGGATAAGGCCCGAGGCTGCGCTGCTAACAGTAGTGTGTAATTTGATGCTGTTGGCAGGGAGCTGGATAGCAACTGCTGAGGAAGGAAGGGATGCAGGCAGGAGGATCTGACCTCCAGTCTGAACAGGCTGCAGGGTTTCAGGCTGTTTGACAGTCTGATTGCTGATGATGAACTGATTTTGAGGAGCGAAGTGGCACTGATCTGCCACCTCCTCTTGTTTGACCAGCACCGGCAGACCAGGAGAACTACAGGACGCTGAGCAGTTTGACGGCGATCTGTTTTCCTCTTTGACCTTGATGGGAGGAGGAGGGCTGAGCTGAGGTGGAGAATCTCCTTGCTGATTTCTCTTTTCCACCTCCAGCTGCATCTTCAGCACCTCCACCAGCCTCTGCTCCTGCTCCAGCTTCCTCATTAGCTCCTCGATCTGACGCTCCTTCTCATGGAGACGTTTGTCCTTGTCAGAGTCCTTCTCATAGGATCTCGTCTCTGTTGGACACTCCTCCTGTGGAGCTCTCTGCGGAGAGTTCACACAGGGAGCACAGTGAGTTTGAGACAAAGCATCTGAGATCTTTGTAGGGCTGCCTGTCATAGTCCTGTCATCTATGCCCAGACTGGACACCTTGGAGGCTATCGGGGACACAGGCGGGGTTAACTTTATGTTTTCAGACTGTGAGGCTGCTGTGATGGCTGTTGTCTTGAAGGCAGCAGTAGTCTGGACGTTAGAGTTCTCCTGATACAACTTAAGCCTCTCTATCAGATCTGTCTTAGTCCCAGAAACCGGCAAAGATCTGAGTTTTAGCTCCATTTTCAGCTCTGCAACCTGTAAAGATATCAAGATCATTTTAAATGCGTCTGTTCTTCTCCGCAGCATGTATGAGATACATTAGGTCACACTGTGTTCAGGCAACAACATGTCACCTTCATCTCATCCAGATTAGCTGGTAAATGATCCGGCTTGCGGTTCATCTGAGTTTGTCGAGGCTGCATAGGGGTAGACACAGCATTTCCACTCAGAACAACACTTGAACAGCTGGTTTGTACCTCAGTTGTTGGTCTAGTGTAAAAGGAAGGAAAGAAGAAGGGAGTAAAGATTAGAGACAGAATCTAAGCTATTATCTATTTTTCATGATCATCAGCTTCTGTGTAGGATGTGGTGGGCAGGAAAGCACTTGAGACAAACAGCAGCTGTGATTATGTTTGTTGAAAAAGCAATTTTCAAATAATATCGGCAAAAGTTATCAGCGCATACATAAAAAGGTAAACTTTGTGGGTGATAAAAATCCCATCTCTTGCTGTGTTAAAGCAGTGTTTGTGTTGCTAAATGGAGCCATACTTGAGTGTGGCGGGGGGGACGGCCTGGTAGCTGTACTGCTGCTGGCTTAAGATCTGGAGCTGCAGGAACTGCTGCTGCTGCTGCAGGAGGCGGGCGTAAGCTGAGTCCATCGGCACTTCATTGAGCTCCTGTTTCTGGTCTGGTGGGATGTACTGATGGTACTTCAACTTTTTCACCCGTGGTTTGGGCTCTTTGCTCCTTTTGCTGCGGCTTTTATCAGCGGGTAGCTTGGGCAGGCTTTGCTGTGGAGCACAACGCAGAAAAAAAAGGGGCATGTAAAACCAGAGAGGACCATCTGGAGGATATTTGATGTCCGTGACTGATCTTAGTCCAGTATATCAGGGAATACAGTTTGCATCGCCAGTACCAACACTGAGAGATTTGGAAGTGATACTGAATTTTTATAGCTTGAAGCGTTAAGGTGGAACATTGTTCTGACACCCGATGAGAACTGCAGGATGAGGAAACGGGTAGTGGAAATGTGACCCTTATTGTTTTACCACCTGCAGTTACAGGATACACATGAAAACGGCTCTGTTTAAGAGCAGCGGGTTCTAGCTATGAAACCAAGACTCAAGCTGAGTGTAGCAAGCACACTTCCTCCAATTTGTCAAGCTCATTCCCCTATCCTATTCAAAAGGGAGGGAGAGTTTGTTTTATGCTCAGAGGATAACTGGATAATGATAAATGCACAAGTTATTGCTTCACTCCCCTCCTTTGATTTTTGTCCGACATTTTACACGGCCTGGACGAGGAAGGCCAGCCTGTCATTTGACCCTAATCGAAGACAAACTGTGGCTGGCACAGATTGAAGCTCAAGGATTTGTGGAATGACTCTAAACCCTGTTGTTCTTTGAACTGCGTTTGACTTGGCTGAATGCTGACATTCATTTCACCCCAAAACTGATTTGACTTTCATTATGACAAAACACAGACTCTGTGTCTTCTGACATCACATCCCTCATCAAAATTTCCAAAGGAAACAACAAAAACATACAGTTAATAAATCAAAAAGACAAAGATGATGGTAAGACTGCGAGCTTTAAACAGCTTAAACATAACTTTAAAAAATCCCTAATAAAGAAAATTTAAGAAGACTTTGGAGAAAACTAAGAGCTGTTAAAAAAATTCCTGAAGCTCACCTTCACGAGGACTGGCCCCGCTGTGTTACTGGAGACGACAGTGGTGATTGGCTGAGACGTAGAGGCTTGTTTGTTGTTTTTTTGCTCACCGTTGGAGAAGAGGTTAGCTAAATCTGATGGGGACTGTGAGTTAGATGGCGGTGAGCGCTAAGAAAAGAAGAGACAAGGAGAAATCACTTGATCCGTTCAGTGTAAGAACAGTAAAGCTGCTACGCCTGTTAACCATCATGGCACACATGGAAAGAAAAGCACCTCAGCTGAGATAATATAACCAAAAACAGAGCACAACATGTTTCAACAAATGATGGCTACAGTCTCAAAATGTATTTTTATAAGTAAAAAACAATTACCAAAGTCTTTTAAATGGTGCAAACTTTATTTAAACTACTTTATTTAAAAAATTACCTAAATTGCGTCTAAGATCACTTATCAAAAAGGCCAATTTGTCTGCTGACATTGACACCTCAAATACTATAACTTGTATCAGTTCAAAGTTTGGTGTACCTGCATGGGGGATTTTACGTTGGAAGTGGCCTCAGTCCCTCCTGACGGAGAGGCGGAGGTGGAGCTGGGAGATTGTTGGCTGGCAGGCTGTTGTGGTGATAAAGCATCACTGCTGTCCTCATCAAAGCTGTAAATATCTGGGGACTTATTGTTGTTTGTCTTAACATCTGTGGGGCCAGCATCAAAGTACAGATTATTGTTGATTAACAGAATAACTCTAAGGTTGTCAGTGTAAATTATTAACTTTTTATTGGTTAAACTGGCACCGACACAAAAATAAGGCTCTGACAATGAGGATTTGTAGTTCCATTTTACAGTAGTGTTAAATCTACCATTAACAATTTCTTCAGCAGAGTCAACAGGCAGGATGTTCTTCTCCACCAGCTCCATTGGTCCTGGTCTCTGTGCGATCTTCTCATTGAGGTCATCAGCCAGTCTGGCCCTCTTCAGCTTCATCTGTGTGGCCTGCAGGGAGGGTTCAGCCTGGGTCTCTGATAAACACACAGAGGATCATTGGCTGTGAATCCAGCCAGTATCAGTCAGACTCCTCACTGCTTTGTCAGGGTGACTCACTGCATGCTCAGCCAGACCTCACAAACTTCTGTCAGCCACAAAGACACATATCTGGTTCTGACTTTGTAAAACAAATTTAAACAGGCAATAAGTGCGATTAGATGAATAAGCACCTTATTCACCTCTGTTATCTAGACACCATGAGCGAATGAGGACACACAGGAGGATGATTACCTTGTAGGATGTGCATCCGGACCAGCTCAGAGCGATCAGGTCTGCTGCAGAGTTTATGCTTTAAGAAGTTCCCAGTCTGTTGAAAATTCAAAATTTTTTAAATGTATTGCAAATTTAGAGAGAGAGAAAAAAAAGAGATGCAGTGTGATCACAGTAGAGGATTTTTTACCCTGGCTCTCTCCAGACTGCGAATCTGCTCATGAAAGGCAGCAGGTGTTTTCAGAGCTGAGAAAAGGAGAAACAACAAAATACATTTTTTTCAGTCAATGAACTGTATTTGCACACAAATAAAATTGTTACTTCTCCTTCAGCAAGTTGTTTTCTACTTTTACTACCTCCAAAAGGCCATTGGCTCTTTATTTTTGCTGTTACCTTCAACTAACTACCTACTGACAAGAGGGATTTCAAAACAACAACAACAAAAAGATGAGACAGCATCGGAAAATGAACAACTACACAATATTTCTGCTGCAATGGACTTGAGAGGCAGTTTAAAGCCACTAAATTTATTCTCTAAAAAGGCACAAGATGTCTACATCTCTGCAAAGAATAAACATTACTGGATGTGTTTATTTACAGTAACATATAAAGTCATATCCCTTTGACATTTCGACAGAGTTTAAGGTCATCAGGGTCATCCGGCAGAAAACAGTTACACAACATAAAAGTTTCACGTATCTTTTTTTCATGTTTTTGTTGTTCTGTCAGAGTGTAACATTATTAAGCAGGAGGTCATGGGAGTCAAACAGGAAGTACCGGCTTTACTGACTCAAGCAGAGAGATTGTTTCGTGCAGAGTTACTCTTTGATCTCTCAGAACAAACTCATCCTGCTTTACTCGAGGTCTGGCTCACTGACTAGTCACCTCTGCTCTGATGAACACTGTTTGGTTTAAGGACCCACTGACCGAGGAGGGCGCTCTGAAGAGTGTGTCAGGGGAGCAAAGCAAAACATTCCAGCTCGTCACCTAAACCTCACTGCATACCTACCCTAAGCCTATAAGTGTGGGAGTAGAAGAGCGCATTAGAGGAGAATGGCCCGGGAGGTTTGTGTGCAGGCCACACTTGGCCGGGGGGACGAATGACCTCCACTAAAGGCTCAGTCGCTGACTCATGTGCCTGTGTGGAGCCAGAGAGGAGCTGAAGAAAGCCCGACTGCAGGACGCTTCTCAGGAGAGAACAAGAGATAAAGGAAGAGCTCTGTCTCTCTCTCTCTCTTTGTGCCTTTCCAGCTATCAGCATGATTCTGTCACAGATTCAGCTCATCTTTTATTAGGTGTAGCAGGGGGACCGAGTCTGCTCCACTTTTGTCACATCAAAGGATGGATGGTATAAAGTAGAAGTAAGAGTGCTGCTTCATTGTCTATGTGTTAATTCTTTGAGTCATATAACTTTTGCTATGTTGCACATATATATATAATTATTAGGAAAAATAACAAATATAGGGAAAAACCTCCTCCCACTCTTTGTAATGAAGCAATTAATTATTGTGCATACAGAAATAATGTTATAAAGTCATTTAAACAATTCTAAAAAAAAAAAGTATAACGTCCTTGGAAAAAATGGAACCTTTTGAACTTGGACGGACCAGAATTAACTCTAACATGCAATGACCTTACATAGATGTAAACATTATGTGTGGGTCTCTCAAATTGACTGTAAAAAAGATGGACAACAAGTCAGCTCCTCAAAAGTGAAGCCAAAACATCTTTATTGCCCCCCTGATGTCTGACTGCAGTACTGCAGAGAAAGCTGCCCCTTTTAAGTGGGCACGTGAGACACGGACAAAACTAAAAAAAATCTAAGTACACATCAAATAAATATCTCCAAAAAACAGTTTCTGTCTTTAAGTAGTTCTTATCATACTGAGTGAATTTCACAAGTTCAACTTTGGTTTTAATTGTTTTTTTTAAATGATAGACTCAATTAACTATGCAAGATGTAATGTTTTAATGCAATAATGCAAGATGGAAGCACCTCTTCCTGATATTTTATATATATATATTTTTACTCCCTTTGGTCTTTCTCTAAAAGCCAAAAAAAAGTTTGGTTGCGCTCAAGTGAGGTTTTGGCAAATTTTGAGTTCCCTCTTTAATGTCATTCTTGTAAGAATAAAAAAGAATATGCATAAAAAAGTAGAGGGTAGTCATGAGAGACAAAGAATCTCTGGTCTCGGGACATATTGGTTACAAACACTGTCCCTTTAGATGGCGTTCGATGTGTATACTCACGCGGCATGATGCCTTGCTCCACAAGCTGCTCCCGAGTTCTCCTCTGCTGCAGACAGAGCTGAAGGACTGTGAGAGTGCAGAGACACAGAGGTCAGAGTTGAATGTTTACTATTCAGAGCCAAGTCCACTGAGTCAAATAACAACCATCTCTGGCTTTAACTGTGAAACCTGCCAGACTTCAAATAAGACAAAGTACTTATTATTTCTCAATCAATGCGGTACCTCAAATGCCCGATGCTAAACCCTGTTCGCCACCACAGACATCTCATTCACTTCCTGTATGGTTTCAGCTAGGCCTACGGTTGTTAAGAGCACCACAGCTTTTTACAACAGTCCGAGTCAAACAGTGAAATGTGATTGGACGAGAGCCGTCCCAATGGGAGTCAGTATCTCTATGTGGGATGCAAATACACACAGGACTCAAACAAAGTAACTACAGAACAGACTACAAACAGATAAAAGAGGAATTAATGTTACTGGGCTTCGGTCCTGACACCACGAGACAAGCGAGTCTTGTGCATTTAATAAATTGCGTTGGAAATATAATAATGCTTTGGATGGATCAGCAGCGATCAGTTATGTTAATCAGACACTTCAAAGGCATGGCTAACTCCCAGCAGAAACTGTTGAGACTCGCATGCAGGCTCCACAGACAGTACTTGGATGATCCTCAGTGTTGTTTCTCCATCAATATAAACTATAGTAAGACCCCAGGTTAAACATTTACAAACAAATGAATGTGTAATTTCATTGGAATAACAGCGCTCTGTGCACACAAAAAAAAACCAGTTTGAAGAGGAGGGTAATGAGAGGTTGTGATGAACGATGAAGTGTTGTGAGGGACATGGGGCTCTTATTGTCACCACTATAGTGAAGTGAAGCCAGCTTAGCCGGAGTGGCTCAAGGGAAACAGCTACTCCCACTCACACACACACACACACACACACACACACACATACACACACACAACAGACCTGCTCAACTCTCCTGGGAAAGGCGCTGCATCAGAACAGGCCTCTGTGACTCACTCTAGCAAAAATAAACTGGGCAGCTGTGAGAACAAGGCCTGGGAACCATGAAATTTGGGGGTAGTTAAAGGGGCGGGATCTCCAGTTGTATGCAGAGCCGACTGGTGGGCAAGGGAACATGGAGTGACAAGTGCTGAGGCAAAGGGTGGGAGGCTCAGTCCTACTCTCAGGGCAGCCCATCAACTCTGGAGCACAGAACACAGTGTGCCTGCCCCGCCTGCTGTGTTTCCTATTACAAACCCAGGCCAGGGGGGGTTATGGCCAGCCTGCAGATCATACCAGGAGATTGTAAAAAAAAAAAAAATTGCCATTGCTTTGACTCAATATTCATATTCACTGTGACTTTGATGAAAAAAAAAAAAAAAAAAAAAAGCCACAGGCAAGAAAATTTATGAGTGCACGTAGCTTCATATAACACCGAAAGCTGCCTTCAAGCTCCACGGGAGAATGCAGAGTTTAATTTGAGCGTCAGTATGGGGGTACACCTCATGCCTGGGGTCCTCCTCACCTTGTGTCATCTTGTGTTCAAAGTGAACCCTGGCTAACCTCTCTGTGATGCAAACTGGCTCCGCTCTGCAGCTCACAAGCAGAGCATAAACAGAGGTTGTTGGAGAAACACAGAGAGAAGAGTCTGCTGAAATCCCTGCCTACTGATGTAATCTCTAATCTCAGACCCATGTTGTTCTCAGCAAATCATCCCTGGAGGTCTCCCATCAGGCCTCTTATTTTATTTGACTTTTTTTTATCAACAGTACACGTAAAAAAACTGTTTAGTGTGGCTACAGATACGTCTTGACCAGAAAAAGTTGAATTTAGTTTAGAAACTGACACCGGGTTATGTTGATTTTATGGTTATAAATACCACAGACTCCAAACAGAAACCCACTTTAGCAAAGATCGAGGTGTAACCACAGATAGACTTAACCAAGAATTATTGTATTATATTAGTTAATGAAAAAAATAAGTAATCTGTTGGTGCAGTGGCACCTATGGATGATAATTTTTTAACTTAACAAGCAAAGAGCAAAGTGCCTTCCTGGATTTGATTGAATTAAAAAACTTTACCATAAATTGTAAGAAAAGGAAACAAAGAAAATACATTTCTGATTTTTAAAGGGTCTGTAGCCAATTGAGTTGAGCTGACAACTGAGCGCAATGTAATTTACATTAATGGATGTGCTTGGTTAAATGTAGGCAGGCAAACAGCAAGTATCAAACAGTTTATCACGTTATTGATTTAAATTACAGCGTTACATATTTTATCCTAAACCAGTACAACAAAACAGAAATTATATCAACAATGACAGAGACTGTATAGCAGATGAGGTAAAGCTAAAATACTGAAAGACTCATCAGTTTAAGACAATTTCTGAGAATTTGTGTTCATTCCCATCACAGTGATGTATTGTTATTCCAAAAAGGCCTAAGAAGAGGCCAGATTCAAACTGATAAGAAAACACATTAATTTCCTTCCCCATGAGTGGGAGTTTCTGCAAACTCTGTGTTGACAAACTGATCTAAGTCTGGTAAGTAAGTTAGATTTAGTGATGGCATAAATATAAATTTATTGACATAAACTTCAAATAAAATTTTCCACATGCAAATCTTGAACGATGGCTCTGATGGAATTTACATTTTGCTTTGCGTTCTATTTTACTATACATATTAAATATAACATACTTCTGTCATTTGAGTGTTGTGCATCATCTGATAATAGTAAAAAGCAATTATGCACATAGTCAGTCTTTCTTATCTCTTTTATGGGATGCAACATCACTGTATCTCAACATGTAGCTTAGAAACCTAATGAAACTTTGTGCTCTGCAAATATCTTCATCAAAAATGATCTCACAGATGGTTACAAAGAGTTAACAGTAATCTAGCATGGAACATAAACACAAGTCACACTGGTCGTTATCACTGACAGACAACAATGTATGAACATACAGAGTCCACATTACTCCTGGTCTACTAAACGACTGCAGACAAAAACGATTGAAAATATTTTCATAATGACTCGAGTCTTGATCAGCAGCATTTCTGTGTATGGCACTTCATTTGAATTAAGCCAGTTGTGTGTACTTACATTACTGGTGTGAATTCATGCGTATACCATGTGAAAGGAAACCATGAGTGCCAATATGAACACAGGCAGTATAAACTGATGAGTGTCCTCTCCTAAATCTCTCCTACGCTGACTCTAAGAGTTTTTCCACAGCAAGTTTGATTAATTATCCACCAGAAGACAACAGTCCCTCCTGTAAGAATGATGCTTGGCATGAATCACTCTGATGAGCTTTTCTGTTGCCCTGTCATTTCCTGTTAGGGCTACGTCTACGTCACTACTAACCCCCCTGCTACTCCTGCCAGAATCAGTACAGATTAAAAAGAGTTAAATGAAAAAGAAACTTAGCTTCACACAGATATTTAAATGGAAAAACGAAATGCATGTAGGTTAGACACAGTAAAGAAAAAAAAGCACCTGATTTGAATTTACCCCTGCAGATGGAAGGGGTCTCCACTTCAAGGCAGGCCATAGAGGACAGTGTTGGTGTGCTCGGCGGCCAGGTCTGGAGTCCCATGGAGTGATGAGGCCAGTGGAGAACGGGGGAATCAGGGAGAGAAAAGACCCGGCTTGGAGCGGACGACAGCTGGCTCTCAGAGCTGCAAACAGTCCCTCCTCTCTGGCTGTGTGCTGGCCTCAGCGGAGAAAGCGTGTGT
Source organism: Acanthurus leucopareius (assembly GCA_029814765.1). Lineage (NCBI taxonomy): Eukaryota > Metazoa > Chordata > Actinopteri > Acanthuriformes > Acanthuridae > Acanthurus > Acanthurus leucopareius. Next base: position 7,529,479 of record JAQMCX010000021.1, on the reverse strand, counting down.
GTATGTGTGTGTGTGCTCAGTCAATGTCAGGAGGAGGGAACACAGTGCTGCTCATGTTAACCCTCGCTAGGTCATTTTGTTGTTCTCACAGAGGACTCATCATAGCACAGTGTACAAACCTGTGAGATTTTTTTATTCTATTTTGTGAATAATCAGCAGGGGAACACTTAAGAGCTAGCCATTACAGAGATGATCAAAACAAAACTGTTGGGAATTTTGAGTAGGCACATTTCCATGAGAAACAGCACAAGTGTATTTCGCTGTTATTTACTGCACACTGTGTCCTTGGGGACATGCAAGCAAATCTATAAACATTTTTTACATGATAAATATGGGGTTCTCTTATATGTATAGTGATCGTTTTTATTGTTCTCTATCCATTGCAACATTTTCTTTATCAGTGTCCAGTAACTGATAAGTAAATGTAAGTATTTTTTATTTATTATTTAAAAACTGTCATGAGAAAACATGAAACTAAACATAGGAGATGAAAAAAATCCGAAAGCAAAAGCAGTGACTCATACAGAAACATGCATAGCTGTGTCCCATAATGATGCTTATATGTCGTCCATTACTACTAACCAACTAACAGGAAGTGAGATAAAAGGGAATTACGCTAATTGTGGTGAGTTCCGTGTGTTTCCGTAAATCCAGGAGGGCCGGTTAGAAAATAAGCCAGAGCTAAAGAGGCAGTCTGATCCCACAGAGGATCTGATGTCAAGCTGAAGTTGCAGACACACAGGTTGTTGTTCCTGTGATGTGACTGAGCGGGACAATGCATGCTGGGTAAGGATCAGACCGCTGTGATTTGGATTAATAATGTTCACTTGTGGGATTAAAAAGTATGCACGTCAAACAGCATGGGACTGGGGAAACATGGAGTTGATAAAGTTAATGGGACAGTCAGCCACAATAGCTTATGACAGCTCACCACTGGGACTGAAAAATGGTGAGCAAGACCTTAAAAATATTAGAGAGTAGAAAGAGCATTTAGGATGTGGAAAAAACCACCTTTCTCAATGTCACACAGTCAATAAATACACAGAATACTTTTGACATTTCGCAAGAGTGTTGGCTACAGAAACAAAACATTGGATTTTATGAATGCCTCATGCACCTGTTTTGTCCCACATTTAAAACCTTTCTCGTGCATAAAAGTCTCCTCCAGGCTCTCAAATTCCCATCTGAGTCCAGAACAATGCTGTTTTGCCATCTTTAGCAACAATTTAAAAGTCTAATCTCTTGTCATAAACCACTGAGTAGCTTTTATTAATTCAAGATGTGTTCCATTCACATTATAACAAAAAAGTCCAAATTTGAAAAACATACAATACAAAAACTATTCAGACCTTCACTTTCACTGATGGCATACTGTTTGGAAATTTATGTCTTTTTAGCCACAACGATGTCACAGCACTGACTGTTATTGATAGACAGTTTTGTTTGCTTATTACCACGGTGCTGCATACATCTGTTTCCCACCAGCCAGCTGTTTTTCATTCTTTTACCACTTCATAATTACTCATTTGGCGTAGAATAAAAAACAAACAAGTTTACAGTGGCAGCCGTTAAGCCATGTTAGATTCATGATGCTGGTTTTGTAGTGAAGGAAGATAAAGTTCTGCAGCTTCACAACAAATCACAACACTGTCAGAAATGTCCCAACAAGTATGAAAAGATTGTGGTCTCTTTAATTTATTTCCCAGTCTAGTTCATGTTTACACTGATTTATTAAAACAAACCAAGAGCTGTGACACTAAGTCATATGACAGGCAGGGCACTCGTTCATTGGATGATTTTGGTCATCCTGCATCATTACTGTTACATGAACTCAAGTGGGGAAATAAAAACATAGAGACTGACAGTCATACTCTACATTGTTACTGAATAATCTGCACTTTTTACTGAACAACTGTTAATTTACACAGATGCCACAATCAGCAGATTAGTAAAACATTAAACGATTGAATTATTTCGACCTTTTCTCTTGAAGAGTACTAGACTTTGTTCTGTCAAGAACTTTTCAGGCAGGATTAAATAGTATTTTAGCATCTTTAATCACAAATCTACTATCATACATTCTGCACTCTATTTTGCTTTCTCAGCCAAAATGAACAGCACAACTGAAACTGAGCGGTCTTGGTTGTAAACTACATACCACAGTTTTATTGTAAGACTTCGGTTTGGTTTTGTTCTGCCATAAAACAAGCTATACAACACTTTCACACCAGCCTTGACAAACCAAACTATACAGACAAATGCACCACAGTTCATTTAATACAAACTAAACAAATAGATGTAAAAAAAAAAAGGGTAAACTATAGTGCTTTTTCTTACATATCGGATAAAGCAGCTTTGAAAATACAGGGCCATAAAGTGATAAGACAGCAGAGGACAGGGATTCTGGACAATTTAAAACACAGATGAATACAGCCATTTACTAATAATGCAGCGGCACCTTAATGTGTTTTTAATTTACTAGAATTGGGAAAGAAGTGAGGCACTGAGCTCCATTTTTTGTTTTTAGCACATCCAAAGAACAGAACGATCTTACAAATTCTTAGTCATGCGTATGCAGCATTTATACTTTAATCTCCGCCATAAAAAAGCCATTATCATTACTTAGTTCCTCAGAAAATGAGTTATGTTGTTCCCATTCTTTCCAGCTTACTTTCAGTGCAATTCATTTCAACACACAAAAAAATAATCCTCTACTGTTTCACAACTCATCAAACTTTTCTATGTGTCTGCATATTTCTACCAGCAGACACACAAAGGTGTTTCATTCAGTGTTTCTTGTGTATAAAAACAACACTGTTATTTTCTGGGCTGTGATATAAGAGCAGTTATGGGCAGTTAATGAATTGATAAGAGTGTCCCGGCTTTGTGATGTGTACGTGCCGTAAAGAGCAACATCTGGGGACTGTTGTTAGCTGGTCCGCTTGCTACATGCCAGTGCACCAACTAGAAACGTCTGAGCCAAATTGTGAATTATTATTCCACGCAATTCATTGTACCCAATTTTATAGAGTGATGAGTTTTGGCCCGCTCAGTGAGAGCAAGGCTATCAAATATTTCTGCCTTATGGAGGAACAAAGTAAAAAAACATCTACTTTTGATTATTTGTAATATTGATTCAAAGGCAAAATATTTCAATGACGCAATATTGCAAGACAGTTTTACCGTAAATACATAACTAATCCATGTTCCCAAGGAAAAAACTTTGATTTCAGTGACTATTTAATCTGTGATTATGGGTTAGCTTCCAAGGGCAATTCTGATCTAATTCCTAACTTCATTCCACAAACAAATCACTGAAAAGAGTTTGTTTTCTCAGAGTGGCCTTGCTCTTAAATGGTCAACATACACTATGTGTTACCAAACTGATGTTTTGGTCAGTGATTTGGCTCCAGTTTGTTCTGCTCACTTGTCAGATTTTCAGGCAGCAGCAGCAGCAGCAGCAGGAACAGTTTTTCTAGTTGTGCAGGACGAGCGAGCAAAACTCGACTCCTGATCATCCAGAAGTTTTGATTTAGTATAAATCAATGTTAATTATATATAATGCATCTTATATCGCTGGTCTCTCTATGTCTGTGGGTACAGATTGCAGATATAAAGTAGTGCATGGAAAAATTATCAAGTTTTCAAGTTACTATAAATTTAAGTGCTGGTCTAAAAAGAGTATTTTACTTTTTTCTCTCTACAATATCTTCCAAATGATCTACTTGTCTATTTGTAAATGCATATTATAAACTACTGACCACTGTGTGATCTGTCTAATATTATTTAGACTAGTTTGTTTTGTGTTGCTGTGAAAATCTTAGGCGTACTGACAGTGGAATTAGTCATTTCTGTGACCCACAGCCAAAAATTTCACAGTGTCATTCTGGTCCTCCCACGCTAGATGAGAATCTCTGGAGCTGCACATTATGAGAGAATAGTCATTGTCCAACCACCATCGCTTTTTCCAACAAGGAAGTATCTATCTTACATGGTTATTGATGATGACTCCTTTAACTGATGAAGGGTTAGAGTTTGTGTAATTGTCCTAAACATTTAGCAGGTATATATATTTACAGAAAAAAAACTCTACATGAGGAAAAGTAATGCTGGTGCAGCGTTAATGGTATTTCAGAGAAATGTGTAACTTGACGCTAACCTTGGATGTTCTCGCCATGTCAAATCGATATTCTTCTTCCTGTTAAATATGAGGGACTGAAGAAAATATTGATTGCTGCATGATTTGCTTGGTTGTTGTCCATTAAGTTCACTGGCGGTAAAGCATAACAGCAGCAATTTTATTTACTGCTCTACATTCATACATACATACATACACTTCATCACTGTTCCAGCTATGAAAATGTACACAGAGAAACATTAATTGTGCACTACAGATGTCAGTGCAACACTTAAGTCATGACATGATGATGCTAAAAGAAATATCACAGACGTCTGCATTAAATAAAGTTTGTACAAATTTGCTCAGTTTCAGATTGACCAAGTGGGTCAAATATAAAATCCCAGGCACATTACTGTTCTCTCTGCTTTTAAATTTATGTGGAAAAAAACCCACCAACACTTCTGGCCTAAAGGTATTTCGACCAAAGGGTTGTTGTTTTTTCCACATAAAATGATGAAGTGGACTCTAGTGATTCTTTTAGGTTAAAACTGATCATTTTTTTTTAGATTTTATTCTCTGTATATTATTTGTCTGCACCATGATTTTACAAGGCTAGTAAAGGCAGGTCTGCCTGATTATCCGTTAAACAGGGAGGTTGAGGTATTGCCATCGTCTCTGGACAGACTAAAGGAAACAAATGGAGTGAAACTATTGAGAGTTTAAAGGGATAAAACTCCTCGACCTGCTTTTGAATTGAGTAGAATTTATTATTTGGTTTCACTGTGAAACTGCTTTAGCTAAGGGACTAAATACTGAACAGCCATGGCGTACTGACAGCCTAAAGGTCAGTACATGAGGAACACTTAAGAAACTAAATGAAAAAAAAAAATCCACATGCATGTCTGCCCACAAAAAACCAAGTGAATATCATGTGTGTCATGTGTGTCCCTTTTGAATTAGAAGTCTACTCAACACACTAAATTTAACTGCCATAATGCCACTTTGGCAAACTATTTCGACACTTTATAGACAATGCTGTAATACTTTTGTCATGTTTCCTTTGTAAAGTGATGAAGGGAAAAAAAGCACAATACATGACACAAACACAAACCCATCATTATTCATTGGTCCACAGTGTTTCCTGTATTTATTTTTACCGGTGATGTCAGACCGTTTGTGCTGCTGTGTGTCATAATGTTGCACTCTTCACTGTGATCCTCACAATCTCATTAGACTCTTGACCCTTAGTGCTAAAGCATTTTTTAAGAGCCAAAATCCACACTTCTTTTTCCTAAGTAAAGTTTCTTTGAACATCAAAGCAGTCATTAACATCAAGTCCCATGTGAGGGCTTTAAACCAACACACAGACTTAGATTTATACCACGATTCTCAACATTCTTTTGCTCACAAAGGAGAACATTGAAGGTCAAAATGCATTTTGTGACAAACATGTTACATTTAACTTCCTTTGCACAACAACTTAAGGTTAAAGTCATTGTCATAAGAGGATAAGTTGATCAAAAAATTCCACTTGAAGGCTTTGGGAGTAACCGTGCTGCTTAAACTGCTGATGGGCACACAGTAATCAAGTTCAGGTGCAGCGTAAGAAGGGAGTCATCTATACAGACCTACTCAACTAGTATAGGTATTTCCTATAAAATCCAGACTGCGTCAAATTCTTTGTGGATTTTCACTGGGGTTTATCCAGGAGATATCCAAGGAAAGATCTGGATAAGACACACATCTGACAGAATTTAGGTGCAGGTATGCAAAGATGACAGTTCATTTCTGGCCTCCTCTGTGCTGAGATCTTAGAATAAACACAATCGATTTGAGTTAAGCAACACATTGTTGAGCAGGTGCTGCTGTACCAAAGGCAGATGTTCATTTAGACCAACCATATATCTGTTAACCAAACTATTTTATTTATATATTTAGTAAGTATCAGGTGCTGGGTCGAGGATGACAGATTACAGGGTTATGCAACTCTGACATTTCAAGCCTTAGAGAGTTATTTATCATGGGAGTGAAAGTTCTGGGAGGCTGCCATGGCGTTATCTTAGTAAAGGCGGTAAAGTATCATATTACAAGTTTAATCAAAGACATAAACAAAGAACGTGCCTTAATGACAAGATGTAAGTCAAAATGCTTTTTAAGATAGCTGGGGCCAGAAAATTTACCTTTGGAAAATAATTTATATGAGCATATTTATGGGAGGGACTGCGTTTGCTGGAGGAGGTTACCGAAAAACAGTACATTCATTTTCACAGGGAAGTCTCCACAACACCCACCACCATCACACTCACATCCCATGAAGGTCTCTGCAGATGGTGGGAAAGCCAGAGGGAAATCCCTGTAGGCCTCCAGTTTTCTTTGAAGCTGCGCTACATGCAGCTGCCACCAGAGGCCAAAAGAGGCAGAGCTGCGGCGGCTCAGGCCACATTAACAACATCACCAAAAACAACTAATTGCATACACTTACGCAAAGAAAACTCAGTCATGGATGCCCAGAGAAAAAATGTAATTGCATCTAAATATCAACACTCATACCATTTGTAACCACTTTTTTGGATGAACTACTTGATCACGGGCAATCACAGACATTCCTTCCCACGTTTTAACATTGGCATATAATGATTCTTCCAGTTTTACTGACTGTTTCATCAAGATTCACAATCAGTCAATGTTCACAATGATCAGTGGAGAAGCTTAGGCTTGCAAAAACCAAATACCATAGAAACTGAATGGTCTAAATTTTCCATGACTATGACTCAAACATAATGGTGCAATACATCCAGCCAATGTAACTGAGTCATATCATAGCATCAGATGGATGCATTTGTTTCATTATTTGTGGCTTTTATTGAGAAACACCCCATAAAATCCACTCGAAATTCTTGAAAAGGAGAATATGAAGTAACAGATAATTTTTGCAATAACAGATGCTAACTAATTTTTTTTTAAGCAATAAGTATGTCGAGGGCAAGAAGGCGAAAAAAACAAAAAAACAAAAAACAAGTTATTTTTGATAAAGTCAGTGTCTTAGTATAGCCTTACTGCTCAGTGGGAGCAAAACTGAGCCACCATAAAGTTCATCTTGTTTCAGGTTCATACTGTTTTATAAGGGCACTTAATGAAAAGGCATAAAAAACATTTAAAAAAGAACTAAGAGAGTGATGTGTACACTGCTATACAGAACAGAGTAGGGAAATATTTAAAAATAAAAGGTGCAAAAAGCTTGGTGTGAAAAAAGACGTACCACATTAACCAGTGATTAACTGAGCATTGCAAAGAAGGAGGCAGACCATGCTGCTAAAAATAGCTTATCGTATAGCCAGCGCAGGCAGCTGGATGAGAGGGGAAAAAAAGAAAAGGTCTTTTTCCGCTTCTGTGCGTGTCTGGGATATAACGGTTTCCCCATGATCTGGATATCATGTTAAAAAACAAAATGTTACCACTTCAGTGAAGGGTGGGCTACCTCTTCACACTTCCCCTCCAACATTCCCTGATTTCAACAACCATAACTTTCCCATAAGTCGAATTAACCCTCGAGTGGCTGTTACTCAGAGCAGTTGCATACAACTTGAGCCCTCCCCTCTCTCCTCCTGCAGGACCCAGCTAGCAACGTGCTTGGCAGGGGGTTGCTTAGGGGTCGGCCACAGACAGAAATAACCTCTTGTTTGCTCACTGGCATGCTGCAACTGGTGGTGTTCTTCTGAGAGCCAGACAGGGTCTCTGTGTTTTTATCATAGTGGATTCTGAAAGCCAGTGACAGACATGCTGCTCGATCTGTGCAGCTTCACGAAAAACAACACTTATACAATTGTATTTAAGGCTCTGAAGGGCTTCAGTTGAATGGTCCTGTTTATACTGCAGACTAAGTTGAATGTGTTGTTGTTACTGTTGTCAGATTTAGAAGATATGTTATATAAATCAGTGCCACCAATTGATTTAGTTCCTTTTATTTTCTTAATCAACTTATCTTAACACAACTCATTCCTAGCAAGTTGACACTTAATTCCCCAGATTCACTTTGTCAATTCAATAGTATTAAATCAGTTTTCAGGAGAGAACCATGAAGAACTCACATCATGCTGTGAGAAAAAAAATGATTTGGACTTAAAAATTACAAATGCAGACACAAATTTTAACTTTGCACATCATTTTAAGTTGCACAAAGAACAGTAAGTTGAGGTTCAATTGCTTCACATTTGTTGAAAAGTGTATTATGACTTGTTCAGGACTCTAAAGCCAAAGTTTAGGACCTTGATCTTGACTTGGCACCTGAATTTTGTGACAAGTCTCAAAGCTTGAGTGCAAAGCTTTGAGACTTATCTGTGACTTGCAAAACAGTGACTGGGTCCAACCTCTGCTGTTTACGGAGGTTTCACACTTAGCAGCTCTATTGATTCAAGCCTTTGTCACCCACAGTCTTCACTGTATATTAGGTGTATGTGCCTTCAATTCACATCACATAACAGAAACAGACTGTTGTGATGATGTCATCAGAAAAATAGAGTTTAGAGGTTCCTGAAGTGTGAAAAAGTCATTAATCTAAATTACTGTTAATGCACCAGCTTAAACACACATTACATAACATTTGGCGCCACATAATCTTTCAGTGCCTGAGTGGAAAGAGAAAACGTCTTCCCTTTGCCAAACCTTTTCAGTTTGGCATATTAGGACACAGTTTTGAAACAAAAACTGTGGATATATGGCCGAATCTTAATTTTCAGTGCTATATAATCCAGTATGCAGATATCCTCTACGGGTCTGAAATGAGAATCTTTAACATTTTCTCCCTGAACTTTCTAAGAACACAACCAAGCGGTATGCGTACTATTTCTGTGTCCCCGGAAAAAGATCAAGAATAGCATTTGCTCATGGGAATAACAGGTAACAATAACAGTGTAACCATGGTCTCAGCCTCAGGAGGGACAGATAGTCAGAACAGAGGGCTGCGAGAAAACAGTCCTGACCACGAGGGAAGCTTAACTGCCTGATAAATGCCAGGAATATAAAGTATATTAAGTTTGAAGCATTGTTTTTAATTGGACAACGCGGTAGAATAAAAGCAACACTGATCATGACCATGTCCTCTTGATGATAAGAGTCAAATCTGCAGTAAGTATTTCACCAAGCTTCATTTTTTAATTCAAAACTGGAAACTATAAACTTACCTAAGACCTCTCCCTTTCTTTCTTTTCTCTTTCTGTAAGGTATGCTCCCTCTATTCATCTACTGTCATCTCCCTGAAACTGATTTACTTCCTGACTCAACGATGGGAAACAGTGAAGTTACCCTGATTACAGACATTTCCTTCCTCCACCATTCACAGCAATGCCTGGAATGGCCGCAGTATTTACTCAGGCCTGAAGCTGTAAACTGCAGATCCCACACCCACATGGCATATGCATCACAGGCTACAAAGGCCAAGGGTTCCTGGGAGAGTAGTTCCTCCTAACCCAGACAGAAAAAAAAATAATATTCTTTAGCTTGAGACATTATGCAGTCAGATAATTTGATCAAGTTGTTTGGTATTTCACAAGCGTCTACTCTGGCTGAATCCTTGGGTGCTGCTGAGGGACCCCTAAAAAGACCTAAAGGTTGTTTTTTTGGAGCAAAACTGTACAATAGCACATTATTTCTCTTAGTGCTCCTCTGGTTTTGGGGCCCCCTGAAACTCCCCCCAATTTTTTCCCACCTAATGAAAACTATGTTTGGATCCTAAATGCACCGCTTCTTGTGGTTTTCAGTATGAAAAACAAGTTTCTTTTAAAGTCCCTGTGAGAGTACCATTCTACCTCACTTCATGTTGAAGTAACCCTCACTCTAGAATATAACAAACAAAAACCTTTTAAATATCTCTAAATAAAGGCTGAATTTAACAGGCAACATAATAATAAAAAATCTAACAAATTTTTAGGACATTCTTTAATGTTTGTACATTTTTAATAAACACTTCAGACAACTTACCTGCTTCAACATTATGGACTAGCTTGTGTTACTGGACTAAATTAGATTAAAAACATAACTGGGCTTTTGCACACAGTCCCTGAGAGAGTCTCACCAGAGGGGGGCACTAGGAGTTCATGTTTGTTAGTATTAAAGTAATCTAACATGATTGTGTTTACATTATATACAAGGATGCCAGAGGGACCTTCCAGCATTAAACACATGAACAACCATCCTCTCATGGTAAGTGGCTCTTTTTCCTTAAAGCCAGAATCTGCGGACATATTTATGGCAAAGAGGATTTTACTATACACACAGCAAAATGACATCATTGTGGAGAAAGGGCCTATTTGTTGTTTTATTTTTAAACTTAAGTCTTTTAACTCAAACATTTGGAACAAAAAATCCACCCTTCATTCGTGAAGGTTGTGTAGTTTTGTTTTTTTTTTTGAGGTGGCATATTTTTGTAAGATGATAATTAATTTAAACTAAATTAGTATTATAATATTACAGATTCATTAACAGCCTTGCAAATATAGTTTGACCTTTCTCTTAATTCTCTCTTAAGCATAAATGGTTGCATAAATGGTTTTGTGTCTTTAAGTGTCAGCTGGATTGGCTGGGATTGACTCAAACATCAGAGCTAATGGAGGGATGGATTACACTGCCATCTAGCGTAATATTAGGGGACAGTTATAGGTGCTTTTATCTGTTTTCAGGGTAATGTAAAACCCTAACCCTGTTTCAATTACAGATTTACAATCATCTTTCTCAGAGACACATCATAGCAGAGCAGCTGTCTTACTAGATCCTCTTTTTAAAGAAAATATAACCAAAAGAGAAAGTGATAAAGCTCCTTTTTTAGTTTGCTACTTAAAGAAACATGATAAGCAACCATGTATATTCAACTGCTGTGCAGAGAAAATTCATCAAATAAACTCTGTCACTCAACAGTAGGAGGCATGAGTTAGCAGTCAGCATGTTTTTGTTGTTTTGTACTCCAAACTTTTGCAGAAGTGTCATCCATTGTCAAGGCATGTTGAGTGAAAAATTGGCTACTAGACCTTCTGAAAGAAGAAATTTCTTGATCTAGAGGCTGTGGACCAGCTTCAGGCAGTAGACTAGAGGCGGACTGCAAACAGAAAACTGTTTTTGAGGAGCGCCACCCTAAACAAACACCCAAGAACATTTCTCTGAAGAAGGTTTAGAGTTATCCATTAATACATTCAAGTTTGGGTTTTTATAATAATTTAAATTTACATGGAGCTGCTTTGCATAGACAGATATGAAGATAAAAGAATGATTAAATCCTTATACCTCCTTATCATTTTTCAAGTGGGGACCAGACGGTAGCTTGAAATTAATCACAGACACAGGGGGGCAGTGAAGTCTTTATGAGGTGCAGCTTTTCAGTTGGCTCCCTTGAATCTGAGAGGTTAAAATTATATCTGAAGTGTTGCTTCAGTACCACACAGTGATAATTTTTAAATAATTTCAGTCCATATGCCCTCCATCAGCTCTGTCCAAATATAGAGCTAAGTATGAAACTACAAGAGTGTGATAACATTAGTCAGTGATTCTCTCCCTTGGAGGCGAATGGTTGGGAGTAAATCCATCATGATTCTGCGGGACCTTATCTGTTCTGAGATATCCAACTTTATTAAAATAATTATGGCTGAGGCACCCATGATCAGGATAACTGCTCTTAAATTTACATCACATTTATTTCACTCATTTCAATATATTACTTTGTGCGGGGTAAAAGGGAAGGATAAAAGTTTTATTGAAGTAATTTCTGTATTTAAACCTGCAAAACTCAGGTTTTTCTAGAGAGGATATAAAAACAGGGGGATGGACATCTGCTCCTTCAGCACACCACGCCGCTTTGGTACATCAAACACAAACAGCCATGGCTCATAGGGCCTATGCGACTACCTGAAGGCCTCATGGAGTTTAAAAATGAAAATTAGGGACTATTACTGCTTCATTCGAAAGCAGACTAAATTTATTTCTCTCATCTCGTCACGTCTCTGCACATGTCTTGACGTCTTGTCTCTTGACGTCTCTTTTTTGCCTACACATGCTGCAGAGCCTTCTATGGCAGGTAAGTTTCCGAGTGGCAACACAACACAACACAACACAACACAAGTCAAGTCAAGTCAAGTCAAGTCAAGTCAAGTCAAGTCAAGTCAAGTCAAGTCAGAGGGACCGGGCTCTGTGTTTTCAGGCTGAGCTTTTCAGACAGTTAGAGGGTCCAGGCTCTGCCCAGGGCCCCCTCGTCCCCCAAAGGTTGAGGCTGGAGGTACTCCTGAGGTCATTCTCCGTCAGCCTCTCTCACATCAGTGCTTGTGTAGGAAAATGGTGGGCTGTTATAGGTTTGCTCCTCTCTGATGTCCTGGTAGTCACTCTTAGTGTTTCCACTTCTGTCAGTCACCTCCACAATATCTGTGTACATAACTGTACTGTGACGAGCTTCTCTTATTTTGGAATTTCCTCTTGAGGTTCTTTAGGTTGGTAATGACTGACTGCTTTGGTTTCTGGTTCTTTACAGGCTGTTCATTGACTCTCAGGTGCAGAGACTGTTCTGACCCAAGCCTGGTTCTGCTTCAGTGGAGGGACAGCGCTCTGAGCAGGGATTTCAGGAGGCTGGTTGGGAGGAGGGATTTTGGCTGTATACGTTTCTGGCCTTTGGCACAAGCTGACGATCATGAACATGAAACAGCACAGAAATTTAATAGAAAAGTAAAAGAGAATATTGAGTTTTAAAGAGAACTTGGTGCTAAATCATTTGTATATCTTTGATTTGTGCACCACAGGAACCAAAAGACTTTTTCTCTCCTACTGAGACCTGACTTTTAAGTAGGGAAGAAAAAAAGCAAAGTTAAACAGCCCAATTATCTTAATGGTCAGAGGGCTCCATTTCCTTCACCATGTTTCTCAGCCTGCACATTCATTTGTAATTTGAGACAAATTACAGTAATGAAGGCCTCTACAATCTAAAGAAACGCTGAACAACATAAGTGCACAGGCATCTTAAGGTTTGATCCATTTTCCAAGCACCAACAGTACATAAATAAGATATTTCATGACAAAAAGTATAATGGCAGAAGAGCACCTAACTCTGCAACATCTCTGTATAAAAAATACCTCTACTATTTAGCCTTAGGACAGGAGATATGCTGTGTATTAAAGTCACTATCAATAAGCAACCAATCTGTGAGGTTTTCTGAAAGCATTTTAAATTCTCAGTCAAATCTGTTACATTGTTTCTCCATGATTCACTTTATTTCCATACAGTATATTGCTCTCTTAGCGTGGCTGCAGTGATGTCCTCATGCGACCAGGCTCATAGTCTGCTGCAGTGATAAAGGCCTATACAAATAAGCCTCAACTTGACTCACTGAATGTAAATGTCAGAACAATTTGAGGGGTGGGACACAGTCATTTGGCAAAAACTTCACTAGAGTCACCAAGGCCTCAGAGTTCTATCATCTGGAGAAGCTTGACATTTGTTATAAATAGATAAGAGCTGAAGGGTTGATATAAAATCCCCCCAGCTGAAAATCTTATTAGCCTTTCTTTTTTTTTTTTTTTTTTTTTTTTTTTTTACATCCATAGCATTTAGCTTGTGGTTGTTCATTAGTGTTTCCACAGTAACCCAACTTTGATAGAAAAAAGAACACTCACACTGTAAACAACTATTTGTTTTGGGAATTTGGCAGATTGAGAGAAGATTTCTTTCTGTCATTTTCTCTTGCACATAGGTAGTTTGTACTTTATAGTTTGGTTTGGTTACTTTCTCACCAAAGACTAGATAGAAATTGATTGCAAATGTGTAATCTCTTGTTCATATTTTAGTGACTGAGGAGACAGTGGACTCAATCAAGGGCCAGTAATACAACAACACAGACACAGACTTACACCTAATAGCCTTTTTTTTTTTTTTTTTTTAATTTGTGTGTGTTGCTCACCATGATGGCAGATAAAAATGTGAGGCTGTCAAAAAAAGTTCCATTAAAACTAAATTTATAGCTGTTATGCTACAGTTGTCAGCTTAAATTCAATTCCGAGCAACTTGAGTTATAAAGTTGTGAAAATATTGAACTGAGGAAACAGCGTGGAGAGATATACTTGGGGAAAGTAAATTTGCAGAGAGAAGGACAACAGTAGCCATAAACGTCCATCCTAACCGTGGTGAAATACAGCTCTGACAGGAGCTCGGGCAGATAAAAGGACAATTTGTCATAAATGGAAAAGTGTTCTGGCTCTGACACAAATTGGGCAGCTTGAACATGTTGTCAAAAAACAGAAGTGTCACAAACTGTGTTTTGACACAGTGGCAGCTCATTAAAGCCAACTAAGGTAACGCAGCATGACAATCTGCGTTCATGACAATTAAAAGGCAGATTTGCTGAATTTGTGATCATTTTTTTCTGATAATTGTGCTAAATATGAGTGTTTTACCTCCATTTAGCACAGTAAAATACAATGTATATGAATGCAGATAAACACATATGAGCTCTTTGTTTGTTAATGTGACTGAATGTTTCACGTTTGCAGATGACAATGAGCTGGGCAGACCTGAGACTTTCCCTCAAAGGTCAAATTTAGCCCCAATTTGATGTGAGTAACCCAGCCAAGTGTCTGCCCTGTGTGTATGCGTGTGTCCATGTTTGTGTGAGCAGGTGTGTGTGTATGTGTGCATGCACACTCCTGCCAAATTATCCAAGAGTGCTTGTTAGGGAGATCAGCTTTGCTCCAGTAAAATGTGTGAGCTGAAAATAGGCCTGATCGAAGAATAGTGTTTCATATTACATTGCACAGGAGACCCATGCAGCTAAAGCTCTGACTGATGTCCCCTTCACTTTTCAGGACTGAGGTCTCCACTTCTCCACAGCAGCACACAGCAAAGTCTTACAGGACACCAATCAAGGTCACATAATCTTCACAGTAAACTACAGTAAAATGTGCAAATATTAAATTGTTAGCATTTTCTTTATTTTTCTCCCGGCCTTAATTAGATTTTTATTTTTTTCAGATTTTATATCTCTTTGTTTTTTTGCTGATAAGATTTAGTTTTTTAATAATTTTGCCTTACACCTTTGGATTATAAATGAAAGTTTATTAGTTCATTATCACTCAGTACTAAATTGTGAGTCATAAACATTTTGGTCCCTTGAGCAACACAGTGCTTGTTTTTTTTTTGTTTTTTATTTGTACAAAAAACGAGTATGACTTGTGCTTTGAAAGCTGTTCAAAATAATGAAAGAGGCAGCAAGCACAGTAAACACAGTAATGGGCGTTTTGTGGACTGGCTCACCTGGGAGCAGCCTGGACAGACATTTAAACATTATTGCTACTGTTGAGTCATAATTCTGTGGGATATGTGCCAAGGCTGGCAGCTCAATTCTGGATATCTCTGCTGTGACAGGGCCACAGTTTTTCCCTCCGAGCAGCCAATGTTCCCAGCAACCAAAAGTATTACGACCCCCCTCCCCCTGCAGACCCACATACAGTATCTGGGTCTCTCACACATAATGCATCGCCTGGAGCAAGAATGTTTTTGAAAGGCAAGGTGAATAGTCAATGACATCTGAAAATAACCACCTACAGCTGTGATCTTTGAAAATGAAGAAAAATTCTCAACAGTACAGCTCTGAGCGAACAACTTTTTGTTTAAATGAAGCTTCAAGTGGCAGTGGGGCCTCATCAGGGGTTTTGTGTGACTTTTTGGTCATAGGTTTGAATCCTGTAATCCTTTGTCAGCTTCTAACTCTTTTCAGGTTCTCATAATTAGTGTATATTTCAAAGTTTTTATGGGAATAGTTTAATATTTCGGAAAACACACTTGTTCGCTATATTGTGTAGAGTTGAAAGATGATATAATAAACACTAATTTTTGTGCAAAGCTAGCGCAGCACAGATGGTTAGCATAACTAAGCATTAAGACTGGAAGCAAGAGGGAAAAGCTAGCCTGGCCCATGAAAAAAGGAGACAATTTGCTGTTTGACAAGTGGTTATTTGTCGAACTATTTTTTTGGCACGACCAATAACTTCCTGGAGTCTTGTTGCTTGGCAACTGCTCAGAGCCAAGAAATAGTTGGGGCTCAAACTCCCTGAAAAATTAGGAATCGGTTTTGTGCAGATTAAATAAATAATATCTGTTAATTAGGACTTTAGAGGTGCTTTTAGGCAGATGTTATTACTTTTAGACTTTTACTTTTAGAGCCATGCTAGCTGTTCCCATTGCTTCAAGTCTTAATGCTAAGCTAAGCTAGTTGGACACTGGCAGTGGCCTTGTTTGTAGGCTAACAGATATGAGGTGGTATTTAAGCTGTTCATTTAACTCCCCACCAGGAAGTGAACAAGGTAAGATGGGATAGGATGTCTTATATCTTATTCCATCTGTCTATCACAAGGGATGTTGAGTGAATTCAGGAAAGCGTGAGAAAAGCAGCAAGGACTGAAATCTCCCCTGCTAGACGTAGACAGAAGCAGCCAGACATGCCTTTACTCCCAACGGTCAGGAGGCTCATTATCCCCTGTGAAGCTCACACAGTTAGAGGAGAAGTGAACTCTTATCCCGCTATAATGAGCCTGGCATTCCACTTGAGACTTTGGCATGGAGTTGGCGAGGCAGCCACCCTGTTGCTCCGCAGCTGACTGAGGGAAATGAGCAGTGCCTCTGATGGCGTCCTGAATGGGCTGTTAACGTATCTACTGCCAGGCATCGCTGCTTCCACTGCTCTCTGAGGAGCAAGATGACCTGACTTTCTACAGACAGACACTTCACTTTCAGGGTTTTAAACCTTAGCTCTTTTTTTTTTTAAAGAAGGAGGAGACTAATAACTAATCTTGAGACTAATCTTGCGTTGTTGTTTTTTTTTATTTATTTGTAATTAATTAGCTTTTTTTTGTACAGTGACAACCTTTTGAAATGAGAACAGGTCAGAGTTGACACCATCATGGCATCATTTTCATTCACGTTTTCTCTTGGAAAAGAGGTCCAAAAGTTTAATACAAGTAGGACTGTGAAGTAGAGCTTGAATCCTTCATATATAAATTTTCGTTTTTTTAATTCTTTTTCTTTTTGAATAAAGCATTTTGGTTTTGCACCTGATTGAAACAGTCCACTTAAGTTTTACCATTCATAGAGGTTAGAGTCATGTGTGGATCTCACTTCTCTTTTTCCAGATTTGTAATTACATACACTGTTTTTTTAATTTCCCCGTGAATGCAATAAGACATCCACAAACTGAATTGTTTATATAAGCAAGAAGGAATTTATATGTCTGTATAATCTATTTTAGTAAATGTTACTACAAAGACATCTACAAGCTGTATACTATATGTATACAAAATGAAAAATAATTAAAATATATTTACAGTCTAATGATGTTCAAGATGAAAAAGGGAATGATCTTTTCCCCACAGCTCTCTGTTAATATGCTCTAATGTTATTTTTGATGTGATTCAGCAGTTTTTTTAACCAGACCTTTCAGTCTTATGTCTTCTCTAAGAGAGATTTTACTAGAACAACAGAAACACATTGACTCAGACAAAACAACAAACAGAAAGAATGAAAAGACAAGTTTCTAAAATAGCCGGTTTTACAAAAATAACAAAAATGTCCAAAAGTTCCTCCTCAAATTCTTTTTAACAACAGCTTTAAACTCAGTAAGAGTTTGAAGTCTTTCCGGTGGCTATTTTCAGCTATACAAGAGCCAGATACTATGAAGTCCTTCTGACTCCTCATTGTCAGAATAATAAGTACACATTTCTGCAAGGTACTATGTCAGTGATCGACTACTTCAGCACAGTTTAACTGATTACCAGCTGAATATTTTAGGCATGAGGTTCTCTAAGAGACTGAGAGCAACCAAGAGACAGTGATTTGTGTGACTATGACATTTCAAAAGAGTTCAAGAGAAAAATGTGCATATCAGTTACAGCATCTGTAACATCATGAGAAGTTGAACACTAATCTGCTTATGACAACATGCATGAAATGCTTCAAAACGGAGTTCTGTGCCTCTTCTGCAATGCAAGCAAGTTTTCAAAACGTCCTCTTTCTAACAAAAAAGGTCACATCATCTCAAACCCCCTCAGCTGGGTGCTTAACTAATCAGATTTTGTTCAGCTATGTTTTTCTTTGAGAAGTCTTTTCCAAAAGACACTTAATTTTTCACGCTCAATATCAAAAGTTTTTCTCAACCACAGAAAGCTATCAGTGATAAATCTGAAAAACGCCATGGACCATTGTAAGCAGCCGATCCACCAAATGATTAGTTTGGACTGCACAAAAAAAACAGATTATGCACTTTTCTCAGTCACACAGTTTTTACAGAGGACACATGATAGCAGTGATTTCAGTGAAGATGAACTAAGCTGAGAATTTTTTGCTTTGCCAGATGCACATTTAACAGTTTGATCAAGACTGAAATTTATTAACAATACATCTCAGGGTCATGATCATCTTCAAAACCTGGTTTCCAACAGATGAGTAACCTTGAAGCTCATATGACTGTTTCAGTTTCAGCATCTTTTTCTTCTGTGGGAAAGCTCAAAGTAATATCCTGCAGCCGTAGTTCCAGGTCATGAAATACTTTACACGGTACAGTGTGCCATCAGGTCTGTCTTACTCATGGTCATCCTGGTAATTTTTCTGTTACCATGACAACACCTCTCTGCACTCCTCTACCTCTTGTGTGGAAAACGCACAAGAAGACAAAGGGAAAAAAAAAAGTCAGATGCTGAGAAGCAGCGATTGAGCAGTCAGTCACCACTGACTGGCCTACTTTGACTACAAATGACTTAAAGGCTCAGCTTGATATGTTTGAGATGTTGCATATCTCACCAATTTTAGTCTCAGAGTTCATAGCTATCTATAGTCATGTAGAAGTGTTGCTCCATCTCACAGGCTAATCTTTCACTGTCACCCTGCATTAATTAAACCAGTGACATTGTCTGAAACTCAGGTCTGGTTAAAAAATGGGTGGTCTGGAGAAACTGCACAGTCCTGTATAAATTCTAGGGTTTAAACCAACTTAGGATGTAATCAAGTTTTAGGGAGCGGCTTTTGTTTTGATCAGTGCAGCATGGAGCTTTACACTGTTTAATTTTAAGGGGGTGGAAATTTGGAAAATACACTTTATTCACTTTCTCCTGAGATTTTGATTTGAATTTATATCATCAGTTAGTTAGCTTGGCTTGGCATGAGGAGTGGAAACAGATGAAAACAGCTAGCCTGGCTCTGTTGCAAGGTAACAAAATCCACCTTAATTAAGCTGTTTGATCTTTATTTAATCTGAATAACACATTCTGGTTTCAGAAGGGGTTGTGTGGCAGAGGATTTCTTTGTCGTATTAACACTGTTTATGACTTAAACAAACACAATTATAATGTGTCATTAGGGGCTTTTAAGGTGGTCAGCATGTATTCTGCAATTTTTGAACCAGGCTAGCAGTTTCCTGTTTCCTTTGAACCAAAAGTGATTAAGCTGATACATTAAAGCTATCCTAATATGTCAGTCCTATGCAATAAGTCTGTACCCTTTTCTCTGGCTGGAAAATTAAGTATTCTGCTTCTTTATTCCATCTCCAAGACCCAGCATGTTGTCTCATAATAGAACAATGAGCAGTTCACATCGTATCAAGAGAATCTGGAGATGAAAAGAAACCACAGAGTTCAGAAAGTCAAATCAGAAGGTCATGTACAATTGTTTGTGTGTCTCACTTTGAAGCGGAGAGCTTCAAGCTATGCTGGCATAAATAACTCATACAGCTGTGAGCAGAGGCCATAACACAGAGGTCACATGACAAAAGACTGTCTGCATGACACTACATGATACTGATTTCATTATCCTCTTCGTTAAAACTCTGTTGAAATGTCCCACACAACAAATTTCTGTCGTAAAACATTAAATATGTGAAAATGACTAAAATGTGGAATTTATCCGATAGAGGACATAGCAATTTTTTTAATCTTATGTTCAAAATAATGACAAAACAAAGGCTAAGTTCTACTGCTTATATAACCAAGCGGCACTTAATAAAGTACCCTTCTCAAAACCTTCCCATAAAACACTTGGATAATGGAGCCTGATGCAGAAATGAACACTGATATTTTATTATGAAAATGTCATTGTGCAAACAACAAGAAATATTAGCTGCTGTTAGATAAAACCCTAAATCTTTTGTTGATTCTTATGTTTTGACTGGAATTGAAGGATTGTTGCAGGTGGTTAATTATAAATATATGATATATGTTTTATCACTAATTTGTAAAGCACCACGAGGTTTTCAAAAAAAAAAGGTTAACAGAAAATAAACAGGTGGACGTCTGCTCTGTGGATCCTGTGTGTGCAGCATGAAATCAAGTAAGTAAAAGTTATTTCTTTGACCGCAGGATTGTGTATTAGTGTTGAAGGACCAAATATGGACTTACTTGTCCACTGAAATTGCTCTATTGATCTTATTCTGCAAAGTAAAGGTTTGAAGCCTGATTCTCTCAACTGTCTTGAAACACCTAAAATGACACGTAAAAGCAAGTGCTTTAAAGGAAAAGATAAATATAGAGCCCTAATGGACAGGATTGGACTAAAAAAAGAATACAAAGCCACAGGAGA
Source organism: Acanthurus leucopareius (assembly GCA_029814765.1). Taxonomy (NCBI): domain Eukaryota; kingdom Metazoa; phylum Chordata; class Actinopteri; order Acanthuriformes; family Acanthuridae; genus Acanthurus; species Acanthurus leucopareius. The sequence continues at coordinate 7,508,777 of JAQMCX010000021.1, read as the reverse complement.
GATGTAACAGAAGCATTTCAAGTGTGGATCAAAACCTTTGTCACAGGAAAGTTCAAGTATGAACAAGCATTTTTTTCTACTTCTAATACAACTGATGCCTCATCAAAACTTGAGTCTACTGTCACACTGCAGTTGACACTGGGTCTAAATGTTAATACGATTCATTGCACATTTGTTTTACAGTTTTGTCTGTACAATGTTCTAATTGACCAAAGCCTTGATTCGATATATATAACTGAAAGCATCTTGGGAATACCTGCTGTAAAATTATGACAGAGACCATGCTTCATCTTTAAACATTCCTGAAGCTGTCAGGCTGTGTAGAAAATTGTTAATGTCATTGTTGCACTGCTTTGATAACTTGCCTTGTGATTAGTTTGAACTCTGAGGCTAGCATTCACATAACTAAGTGCCTCTCCATCCTGTTACATCAAGTGTGAATGTGTGTCTTAAGTCTTATCTGTGTGTGTGTGTGTGTGTGTGTGTGTGTGTGTGTGTGTGTGTGTGTATGTGGATAACTTTAGCCAGGTCACAGCTTTTCTTGCTTATAACTAGCTGTTTTCTGATGGTGAGCTCAGTTAGCTTTCCCTAACTGGAGATTCACGGTCATCTGTCCAGTTGATCTTCATCATAGTTGTTCAACTGATGTTCAAGGATGATTGTTTACACGTTATGGTGGTGGGTGAAACAAAACTCGGTTAGTCTTTTTAGTCTTCAGTGGTGTCTTACAATGTAGCAACATGTGTTCAGATGTTTTTGCATTTCCTCTCTAACTCTACCCGGAAGTTCCTTCGTCTTCCTCTTAATGAGAATCTGGCAGCTTAAATAAATCAGCACAGCACAACCACGAATCCCTGCATATTATCTGTATTACCCTGCTGCTCTTAACCTGACAATTACATCTACAAAGACACCTATCATAACAGTCATAATGATGATCAGGAGTCCTTATTTCAATATCTCTGGTGTAAAATGCAATAAAATGTATATAGTTTGAAAATTTTTCAAGATTAAAATAAAAGTTATCCAATTACTATAATGTCACAGTATCCATAGAGGTGTTTTAAATGTCCCTTCTGAGCTCATCCATGTGGCAGTTTCATTAACTGAAATGTAACAGAAGGGATTACATTAAAATCCCCCCACTGTGTGAGGATTTAATCAGCCTGTCTCCCTGATAAGAATTGCAAGACTTTTGTCTGCACACCTGCTCCCACCTAAGCACGGCATGATCGACTTATGCCACCATGGTTTTTAGCAAAGGTGTACCTGTTAGAGTTGTGCAGTTGTCAGCCATGAAGAACGAAGTGTTAAAAATTTATGCTTTTTAATATTTGATTGCTGCTGTTTTAGATTTTCCTGAAGAAATGTGTCACTTGATTATGTTTTTACAGATGAAGCCCTTTTATTGTTGTACTGGTGAGTTTTAGTTTTGTGATGTTCATTATTTGCACAGATATAAAGTTAAATTTGAAATGTCACACGATACCTCTTGCACAAAAAACAAAACTGTTTTAACATAACAGACACAAAAAAATGGATTACTCATGCTGAAACCGAACAAACTAATAAATGCCATGCCAAAGCTTCTGCAACAACTAAAACATCCAAACAGACTAATCAGGACATAAATAAAATGACTAAAGACTCTGGATCAACATTGCCTATATTATGTTTTGCTCCAATAGTAAATAACTTGATTTCTAAATATGTGGAGTTGAAAACAAAAGCTATTCGGAACTTCTTTTTAATTAGTTTTTTTTTGGTTGATTTTCTGTGAGGCATTCATTCACACTGTCTGATGCATAATAACATAAAAATAGTGACTCATCAACAATGTTTCAGAGGGCGGCAGTAACAGTGACCAGCCTCACGGAGAGAAAACCAACTGGTGGAAAGTATAAATGGCAACAAAACTGTAACAACTTCATTTCACTTGGCAGTCATTCATGTGTAACTATTCTACACTTTGCAACCAAACATTTAAATGAAATAGCACCGTTTTCCTGCAGTATACTCACTCCTGATGAAGCTGTAGTGTTTTCACTTTAAAAGAATCCTAAAGTTTCATCCTTGGGGACTGTGCAAACTATTTATAGAGAACTTTTATAAGATGCACAGAGAAGGAGACAAGCAAACACTCCCCTGACAGCCAATTGTAAATAAAAGTAGCCTCCCATGGTTAAAACGATTCAACATCAAAGAAAAAAAGAGTGTGATTTCTCAAGTGGCAGATGGTGAGCCTCCTTTCACTGATCATAATTTTAGATAAAAGGTTTCTCTATAAATAAATTGCCAAGTAGCTTTTTTTTTTACAGACCTGTGCTTGTCAAGGCTCCTTCATGATGTTTTACTGTTTGTAACCCTTCAGTAATTAATAGAAGAGGGTGGTTGACACATTGTCTGTTGCATGAAATGAACGCTGGAAAAAGAAAACTCAGCACATGATCATCTGAGAGAATAAATATTATGCTAACAAAACTTTAATTGATATCATACTTACACTATAAAGCAGCAGTAAAAAAAACTAATCGTCAGGCTGTATTCTATGGGGTCCATTATCGCAGAAAACTATTCACAGAATAAAGAGACCTGTGTATCTAAATCCTTGTTGGCATAACAAGAGTTGTGTAATGTGTAGAAGAATCTCTGGATGAGTAGTGATTGATGAATGTGCACAGAAATGTGCAAGTATGTGCGTAATCAGATTTTTGAATGTGCATTTTTTTGCAAAAAATATTCAGTCACTAATATCAGTGAACACATTTATGATTTTGTCTGCACATTGACAGATTTGTCTGTGCATTTTAAGATTTATCTCACATTGACAATCTCATTAACTTGCTTTTAATGCAGATTTTAAGGTTCATTGACATATTTACAACATGTTTTACAACATTATAAAACAAGGTTCAAATCCTGCGTTGCACCAGGTGGTGTATTATGTGTCTCACAAACTAGGCTGATCACCAAGCTGTGAGCACATTAAGCGTCATCAACACAGATTTTTGAACACCAGGCAGTGACTATAATAATGTCACCATAATGTATGATTATATAATCCTGTATTTTGTGCATATGTTGTGGATATTTGATTTGAGCCCTCTAATAAACTGAAAACATGAGTTCTATGCAGAACAGAATCTGTGTTGGAGTGAACAAAATGTGATTTCTAAGGTATCACTTGTGCTACAACTGTGTGGGAGATGTGATTATAACAGAGGCCAGGAGGGTTACAGCTCTCATTAAAACTGTTATACTTTAACATATTTTCCTTGCATTAACTACGGGGAAGCAAAAACTTGTGAAATTCATCATTTCCTAATTTTTCTGGAAACGGAATTTGTTTGTATTTGCTGTTACAACATATTTCAATCATCCTTAAAATAAATTTGATTAAAAAAAACACATATTTTTGAGATACCTTTGCCACTGATGAGAGAAAAGGACAGACATTTAGACTGATAGACAGTATCACTTTCCTAAAGACTTTCAAACCCTCAAAACACTGGTTTTTGAAAACATATTTCAAAAGATAAATTTGTCATAAATTTGATGCATTTGTGCCTAAATAGAAATCATCAGCCAAACTTGTTTCGAAAACTTTCACTTTTTCACAAACTGAGCTATTTTTTACAGAGTAAAATTATCTTTAAATCTGCATTTTTAAATTCCCCTTACAATTCAAGGTTACAAACTTATATTGTGTTCTATTTCAATAAGACATTCCTCATGCATATAAATGGTTACACATACCATAACTTGGAGTTATTTGCTTATAGTGTTAGTGCCTAAATCCTTATCGTATCAGTCGATTTTGGAGTCACTCATTTCAAATACTATGTTTGGGTCTTTTGGATCACGAATTTTACTTTTAAATGAAAATGAATCACAATAATAATTGTCGGTGATGGCTCTAAGCTATAGCACACAGCTCTCTCTCTCTCTCTCTCTTTCTCTTTGTCTCGCTCTGTCTCTCTCCCAATGATCCGCGCACTAATCGGGGTCTCTTTTACTTTACGTCCCCCCCCCCCCTCTCGGTATCAGCTCCGTGGAGTGAAGCAGCCTCAGAGGTGTCTGACGCCCTCCAGCACAGCCAGGTGCGCCACTTCAGTGATGCGACCTCTCTACTACCAGCCTGTTTACTACTCTGGTCCTTTGAGAAGAGCCTGAACTGCTTTTGCACGACAACGGTTTTTTTGGAAAGAAAAGTGCAGCGGCGCATTGTGCTTTTACGCATGGAAGTTGGAATCATCCTAATTACATTTACGCATGGCTGTGTTTCGTCTCTTCGGAAGATGCGTCTGGGCGTATGAGAGCTTCTCAGGGCGTCAAGAGAGGGGCAAAAAGTGAGCAACAATGTGGGGCACTGAGCTGCTGCTTGGTTACTTTCTGGTGAAAGTTATGGTGTGCGACGCGGAGGGTGAACCGGGTCAGACCGTCGACGAGTTCATGTTTGTGACCGGGTTTAATGACTCAAAGGAGACGGAGATTGAAGTCACGGAGAGCCCGCTCATTGAGGACAAATGCCGCGGCTACTACGATGTGATGGGCCAGTGGGATCCGCCGTTTGTGTGCATGACCGGCAACTACCTGTACTGCTGCGGCACCTGTGGCTTCAGGTTCTGTTGCGCGTTTAAAAGCTCCCGGCTGGACCAGACAACCTGTAAAAACTACGACACCCCGCCGTGGATGATGACAGGAAGACCCCCACCGAAAGTGGACGTGGCGCAGGACGCCTCAAAGGATAAAACCAACCTCATTGTGTATGTCATATGCGGGGTCGTGGCCATAATGGCACTGATTGGAATTTTCACCAAGTTAGGTTTGGAAAAGACGCACCGCCCGAACCGAGATAATATGTCAAGGTAGGAATTTATTATTATTTTTAAATTAATTTAGGCGTTTTAATTGATAATTGATTGTGATTTTGTTGTCCCATTATCACTCCGATTTGAAATGTCAACACTGGATAAATAATAGCTGATACTGAGGCCTATTATCTGGCCTGAACAAAAGTTTAAATTTCATCCAACCAAATACAACTGTTTAACATAAATAGTCTAGCAGCACCCAAGTACACTTAAAAGTGTTATCAACCTGTTATTTAATAGAGAGAACAAGTTTAGTTTGGCATCAGTTGCCACCAGTGAGTAACTAATTTGCTGAAAAACAGTCATCAGCTGCACATCCTGTACCTGCAAAACAGTAAGTCATGTGCGCATTTTTTTCAGTGGTAGAGACATTTTTCTTAAGATCACTGCATTGTCTGTTCTTGTCCAATTTAATGTGAAACTCACATTATTAGGCTGTTGCCAGTGATGTTATGACATGTGTGGCGTATCTGCGCGTGCTCCAGTTTCCACTTTTTGTGCAAACATGACTCAGACAGTGAAGATGATTAGAACAAAAATTGTAAACTTCTAGTTAAGGCTTGTCAAGAAATACATCTCTGTATTTTCAACATTGTAGATTTTTAATGTTGCACCGTTTGGCTGAAAATCTTTTTCTGTAAAACATCACTGAGTATCTGCAAGATGTACAGCTACAAATTGTTACAAAGGTTTGTATTTACTTTTAAAACGTATTTGACAGTATTTTAGAAAATGTGAAAATATGCCAGAAATTACTTATTGCAAAAATGAAAAAAACACACTCACACACGCAGATGCACACACACATACACACATTCCATCTTTGTCAAACACATCTCACATATGCACACTGTCTTGCAGCCTATTCAGGATACTGATTCAGGGTTGAACGGTGTCTGTGCTGAGGAGACATGGTTGTCATTATTGCTCTATGAAAGCATGAGCCTTAGCAGTCCAGGTTAGTTTCTGTCCTTTGAAATAAACAGCAGACACTTACCACAGTGAGATAACATATACTGAGTTTTGATTAGGAGGACCCTGAAGGTGTGGGGAGTTTTAAAATTAGACGATGTCACTCTGACTAATGCCTGGAGCAAAAGTTAAATACTACCTTTCTTATACTACTAATAGATGTGTACTCTGAGTTTCAGTGGGTACACTGTCAGGCAGCTAGCACATACTCATTGGCAAGATCTGGCTCTATATGTGGACTCTGTATCTGCTTTAGCTTAACTACAGCTGCTTACCCCAACAGCTGGATAGATAGTTTCATCTGAATGCCATTGCCTGCTCAGTTGTTGACCACCATCACTGGTTACAGTCTTGCCAGTAGCCACTAGTTAGCAACCTCTCACCCTTCTTTCAGTTTCAATTTGCTTTTAAATCCAAGCAAGACCACAGTCAGGGTTGTCAGCCTTGAATCTTCAAAAAGGGGTATTCCAGCGGAGTCAGTCTGTAAAAACTGTCGCGTAAGTCGTCTGTGGCTTTGCAGGGAGCTTTGTCAAATCTGAGAAAATAATCCTGATGACAACACCATGGTGTCATCATCTGAGGTCCTCTGTATTGGAGTTTGACCCAAACTAGGGAGTCAAGACATCTCAGCCTCCACTGCTTTGATTATGACCAAGAATAGCAAATCGCTAGAGCACTCCTTTAACCCACGGACTGCCGTACAAATCTTGACTTCAACACCAGAGACAAGACCACAATTTGTGTCCAGACTTCTATCAACAGTCAAAAATGTTTTCCATTTACTGTGAATGTTATCTTTTTCCAACGTCAATAACTCTTTTTAAATTTAGAGGTGGGAGATAATAAAATACTCCTGCTTTTTGAACAATCACATTGGTGATTTCAGACGGCTCAGACTCACACTTAATCATTTACTATAGGAGGACTTGCTAATGTAAGCAGAAGTAAGCTGCCACACCTGTACTTTTTATGAGCTGAACGATTGTTGTTCTTCTTTCCAGAGCTCTGGCACATGTTATTCGCCATCCTGCGTCAGAACATACAGACGACATTGGACTTGGCCAGCCCTATGAGAACATTCAAACCAGAGTCACAGTTAACAGCCTCCGTAAGTACTGTGACATCAGCAGCACACTGTGCCTGGATACACACCTAAAATACACATTCTCACGAGAGAGCAGGATTCACCTTTGCTGCTCTCATCTGCATTTACAGCTTTCACTCACCAGAATAACATCAACACAACTCATTTAAATACATGATGCCCTGACCAACTGTAATAAACTCCTAGATTTGACTTACACAAGGACTATAAACCTAAAATATGAGCTTGACTCTCCTGAATTAGCTTTGAAACAGGAAGTAATGGCAAGAAAAAAAAGAAGTAATGGTGAAGCAATTAGTCATGCCCTCACCAATCACTTAACATACACACTAATTACCACTGACAACCCAGAGACCTGCTTCTTAGCCAGTACTTATTGTATGTAACGGCCTCACACATTATACCACACTCTCATTCTCTTGTTCATCAGCACCAACACCTACACACACCCACACAGACAGAAAAGAGTTCTTATTAATGCTAACCTGCTTACTGCCTTGACAGCTCCAGTCAATAAAGGTCTTTCTGCCTCCCTCCCTTCCTCTCTCTCTCTGTAAGCTGGATAATTACAGCAAAAAGAAACTCATACTGAAAAAAAAAAAAGATTTTATAGACACATTCAAACAGCATTTATTTATAGTTTTTATTCTTTATTTATAAATATCTGCTCCAAATAACTGACTTTAAAAAAGTAAATGCTAAATTGCTTAACTGGGGATAAATTGCTAGGGTATGGTCTCAACCCAATACAGAGCAAGGATCATATTTATTGGGTCTCTGATTGGCAGAGTAAGATGCATAACAATGATATGTGAGTTTATTTTACTTGTTGAAAATTGAAGAAAAGTGGGGGTTTTTTTGCTGTGCTGTTCAGCTCAGGTGCTTATTGTGATTACATGGAAAACGTATTTGTGCTCTAAATACAAACAAGAATTCATAATAGCTGACTTCGGCAGAGGTATTTGAAATGCAGAAGAGAAGCCTCAATGATTTTTTGTAAGGAAGTGTTAAAATTTTGACTTACAATGTAACAAATAAGGCATTTCCAAATTAATTTTTCTGGATTTTTCTTGCTCTGCACTGGAGCAAGTCAAATGATTTTTTTCTGTGCAAAACAAGACCTTTAAGACATCGGTGTTTTGGCAGTCAAAAAGTGCATCAGTCATGATTTGTGTAGTATTTGAACTGCCGTTTGGTGACTAGTTGGTGACTAGCTCGCTAAGGTTACTTTTCAGTGTTGGCCATCATTTACATTCCATCTCCGATTCCTGGCTCGTTCCTAATCAGGAAAGGCAGCAAAGAGCATTTTTTTCTGTTTTGTATTCTTGGTAGAAGAGTCAGTAATGTGTACATATATGATCAGTTAAACAATCAGTGAAACAAAGTAAAATAAATGGCTGATGTGCTGATGATCCTTAATCTAGATGCTGATTTGCAGATGCAAATAAATATAAGTGGTTTACTTGTTTTGTGGAAGTTTGCATGTTACAACTAAAGAGTACAGCAGGTGTTTTTTACTGATCAGTCTGGAAGTTTTGCAAAAACCTGTTTTAACCTCTGATTGGATTTTAAAAGTGCCTGTTTCACATGGCAGAAAACTGATTATCTTGAATTACCTCATCATATGGAGCCAGGCTTTATGTACATTATTAAGATTTTTTAATGAGCAGACTATGTCTCTATTTGATTTAAACTAATCAGCTCTAATGCATGTATTTAATATGTGAATCTGAAAAATAAACACAATGGAATCAGATAAGCTACATTTTTTTCCTGCAATGTTTAGAAAAAAATCTGTTGATTCTGACACTTTTTTAAAAAATTAAAGGCAAAATGGTATGAAACCCTGATCTTTCCTCAAACCCCATAATTTATGATGAGTTTTTTCTCTTAAATTAACACCTTAAAAATCAATTTTAAGGTAAAAAGACTTTTAAAAAAAGGCAAAATGGTGCCTCTGCATCAGCCACATTTTGTCCCAGTTAAAAGTTAGAGGACTTCAGGTTATGTTCTCTTAGTGTGCTGTTGCTCTGGGTTCTGTCCAACACTTGTGCAAACTTTGACTGCCTCTACAAGACAGAAGTTTTCAGACAGATACCACATTATACTTTTTGATCAACCACTTTAGAGTATAAAATATGCTACATTACCAAAATTCATAGTAGCTAATTGCACATTAGGATAATATTCTGCCTGTATAATATGCTTTGCAGTACTTTGCAGTGTTTTGGTTTGTCAACTAGAAACAAAACACTAAAAACCTGCAGATAAGAATAACATAGCAACAAAGGGAAGTGTCTCTCTAAAAACAGTATCTGTGCCAACATGTGGTAGCGAGCTCACTTACATGACACAAACTGTAGGTGAATGCACTAAGGAAACTGTGTCCTGATTTAGTATCCCATTTTTCCCGCCAGTCCCTGGAGTAAATGAAAGAATATTATTAATGATATAATATGTCATTTTACTCTGGAACAAGTGCAGTCATCAAACCTATTTAAAACTTATGTTACTTTGTTAAAAAAAAGGAAAAAAATTGGATTGTTTTAAAATGTGGAGCTCACATGCCACTTTCTTTGAGTCAGAAATTAATAGTATACCTGATGATCCTTATATGTTAATATTGATCTGTTTAGTTTAATCTGGAAAAAAATTCAACAAATGGCAGAATGCTTGTACCCCCATAGTGGTGTCAAAGCAGTCATTATAATTGCAAATGCCTTCTCCACGTGGTGTAGATTATCAGGTGTAGAACTGGGGTATCAAAAGAGAAACTACAAGCCAAAATATTACTCTTGTGTTGTGGATCTCTACAAGTTGACGCACAGGTTTCTATGAAGCACTTTAGAGAAGCAGTCAACTAAACTTTACTAAGGAATAATTAAGCTTTCCTGCTTTGTTTAGTATCTTTGTTTGGTGATCTGGGAGATCGAGATTTATTGCACAGTGTGCTGGCTGCTATGAGGGATTCTGGGAAACAACAGCACAGGGATGATTTCCGTTTTCTTGACAGCAATCGTTGCAAGGTTGCAAGAGGTGAGGTTATATTTTTTGCCATATGGATCTGTCTTGTACTTGTCCTCTCCAGCTGTGTCTGCTAGTCCCAGGTGTGACTGTGCCACAGCTACAACATTCACTCTATATTACAGATAGTGGTGCAAAGCAGTGATTGAAATGCTCCAGAGGGAGCCCCTTTCCACATCTGTTGCCTGACAAAGATAACAAAAATCTGTTAGACTGGGCTGCGAGCTCTCATACTCCTCAAGACAGCAGTAATACAAATCCTGTGAGCTGGGTTTCTTTGGCCACCAGCAGTATTATGTTCATGTCCTGCTGGTCATATGTGCACATGGGGCAATTGTGAAGTGTGGCCTCTTTTTACTCTAGGCAGTCAGCCAGAGAGAACAAAGTCTCCACTCACTGCCAACACTCCTCTGGTGCATGACGGCCCATTTCCTCACTCCCTGATAGAAACGTATTTCAGCAGCTTTACCTCTGACAGCAGCTGAAAGATGAGGAGTTTACCTGTGGTTCCATTTTCTACCTGCATATACTGTATTCTGAACTACATACTGAGGCATCCAATTGTGAAAGAGATGGACAATTAAAAAACTGATGATGCAGATATTATTTGGATGGTGAGAGGGTGACTATCTACAGATTGTTGGCCTAAATTTTCACCACATAGAAAATCATCAACACAAAAACAGTGAGGCCATTAGCCAATGAAATGGCCAGAACGTTCATATGCATTTTTCTCAACATTTCATTAGGTTTACAACCTAAGTGCTGCCATTCATTTGTCCCCACACTGTTATATCATTATTGTTTACTTATAGACAAATATGAGTTCATATAAAACATTACTACTATTTTGAAGTTTTGAACTGTATTTCCCTCTTTCCCTACATTTTGAGTGGTAACAAATTTGACTTGTGTAAGGAAAGTCCCTTCTTCAGTTTTTTTTTAGTAGTGTGAAACAATTGCTTATTATTAAATCTTAACTGCTCCTTCTTGAAGCTTCAGCTGTAATACACAGAAGTCTTCATCTTCTATAGTTGGAGTGTTAAGTATTGTAAAATATTTTTTTTTTTCTGAGCTCAACAATAGAAGTTAGGGTTATGTTTGTATAAGGGCTGTCAGTCGATTAAAATTTTTAATCGCAAGTAATCGCATTAATGTCCTGAGTTAACGCGCGATTAATCGTGATTAATTGCAAATTAATAGCAAATTTTTTACCCTACTCTACATGTAACTTAACAAGATATTTATTGCATTTCTTATACTCTAGGTAAAGTCATGTGGTATTTAAGACTGGACATCCGGTGGTAACTTAGTTCACATTTAAAATAAATACAAATTACTTTTGTTTTGACCAGAGAACCATCGGGAAAAACTTTAAAGCTAAACTTTCCTTTTAAAAGTCCCTTTTCTGCATCCATTTCTACTTTGTAACAGTTTGCGATGTTATTTTAGCGCCACTTCCTGAAACTACAGGAGCTGGCAAGGCACAGACCGTGCGTGCGTTAATTGCGCGTTAAAAAATTAGTGCCGATAATGTGTTATTAACGCGTTAAATTCGACAGCCCTAATCATAGGAAAATATTACCAGTCTATATCTATCCATGTGGTGCGGTTAGAGAAGTGACCAAACCAGTCTTTATCTATCAGGAAATGTCTTGTATCAGATGACCTGTGTAGTCTAATTTGGAAATATGTGACTTTCATTAGAAAATCACATATTGCGTGTGCCTACGTGTGTGTTGATTTCTAGACTTTGACCTTAAAGTCAGTCATATAAAGATATTTTTTAAAACAGATTTTTTTTCTCTCAATTTGAACAAAAAGTCCACACCAGGAGTATTTATGAATATTACTCTGTCCCCACAACAATGCAGAAATGGTTGAAACTGCCACATAAGCAAGCCATGCCAATAAGGGGCGATGATGTGTAATCAGTCTATCACAGCAGCACCCATTACGTCGATCGCGATCTACCAGTTGATCACAAAGGTAATGGGGGAAGATTGCATGACATTAAAAAAATCCATCCAATCCATCCAATCCAATCCAATCCAATCCAATCCAATCCAATCCAATCCAATCCATCCAATACAATCAAATCCGTCCAGACGGGAAGCTGCGTGCTATTTCAGAGCAATTCACGGGTCTTTCCCCAGTTACCATGGAAGAAGCAGAGTGACTCATGCGCAAGCTACCGAGTTGCCCAGTTTATTAAGAAGCTTTATTGTCATTGCAAGGGGTACAATGAAATTCTGTTCAGCGACATCTCTTGTAGCAGCTACAATGTCCTAATCATAGAATATAACATAATATAAATAGAATAAATAGTAAAAATAATATAAATAGAATAAATAGTAAATGTCAATGTCAGTTATGTCAGTGTCCAGGGTGGGCGGGGTCAATCATGGTTCTTGCAGCAGTCTCTTCACAGCCATGGGGAAGAAACTGTGTCTCAGTCTGTTGGTGCGGGCTCTCATGACTCTGAGTCTGACAGAGGGAAGGCAGGTGAATAGAGAGTGTCCAGGGTGGGCGGGGTAATTCCGGATCTTTGTGGCCCCTCCAATGAATTATGCTAACAAATATTTACCAGTCCTTTTGGTCAGCCACTATGTTTTCCAAAGTACCATAAGTGTGGAATGATTGGTATCCCTATGTTAATATTAAGATTATAGCTGTAGGTCAGGGTTAGGCTAAGTATCAGAAAGTTGGTGGTTTGATCTCTGATTTCTCCATACTGGAGGTCAGAGTGTCCCTGGGCAAGATGCTTGACCCCAAATTGCATCCAATGGCTCTTGGATGCATCAGTGTGTGAATGTGTGAATATGAGTTCCTGATGAGTAGAAGTTGAAACTTGTTCAGGAGCCTCCTGCCGAAAGTCTGTGGGTGTATGTGTAAATATGTGAATACTAATAGAGCTGGGTGGTATGACCAAAAATGTATATCACGGTATTTTTCAAAATTATATCGGTTTCACGGCATACAACGGTATGAAAAGTCATGCTACGCTTGCAAAATGTAGTGGCGTATGTATACGCCACTACATTTTGCAAGCGGCAAATGTAGCACCGCGGGACCTGTAGCGCTATGTTTGCCACTTGCTGTTCCCAATGTTATGTAAGCTACAAATACAACGGTATTAGGTTATCTGAAAAATTCATATCATTAAAAAAAATACCGGTATTCAGTATAAACCGGTATACTGCCCAGCACTAAATATTAACTTGTGTTGTGAGAACCTTTGGCCGGTCAAAAGATTGGAAAAGATTTTTGCATTTATAAAAGAAAAGAAGATTGCATTTACATAGAAAAATGTATATGCCGCTTGAGGCATCAGTAAAATGACAGAGGGACAGGATGATAAATCAGTCCATTACCTTAAAAAAATAGGGGTTTAGAGTGGTTTCCTAAAATTAAATAGGAGAAGATGGATGCTCTTGCTTCTTTAACAACCTTTACATAATAGTTTCATAATTTTATTTGCTCTTTCTAGATCTCATAAAATACATATAAACCTCTGTACACCCCCCCCCCCACACACACACACATTTTTATTTCTTCCGCACAGTTCCTCTCATTCTTGATTGGAGTCATTAAGCCAGGGCTATTGTATTCTATCAGAGTCTAAAAAGGGAAGCAGAGTATGCTAAAATAACCTTAAATAAGAATATAAGTAATAACATAATAAAAAATTATTTTGCTTTGGATATATACGAGGACAACAACTCCGAAAATTCTTAATTAAAAATCCTGTTTGACCTGGAAGGTTGGTAGATTACTAAAATGTGTACTTCATTTTTGGAGTTTACCATAAGATAAAGATGTTCAATTGAAGTAAAAAAATGGAGTGCACTTAAAACCTATGCTTTAAATAACAGCAATCCCTCTCTTCCTTGCCTGATAGCAGGAATTGATGTAGGTGTGTAAAATTGGGGGTGGTGCATCAATTAAAGGACTATACACCGTCTCTGTGACTATAAAAAAGTTTAATTATTAAAAGTAATAAAATCAAGACATTGATGAGATAAATTATTTACAGATATTTAAACGATCAAAATTTAGCACAGGAAGGGACTAGGTGGAATGAAATGGATAATAGTGGGGAGAACTGAGGTGTCATGTAGAATGGGCAGGGCAAGACAAGCGGGACTGAGTGCATTGATTCTCATCTGAGGCCTGTGCTTCAAATTAATTTGACAGCTTAAGATGGGTTAGTGTAAGGAAGGCTGTCCTTGTGACCTTTCCTGGCACCAAGGTACCACCTTCACTCTGTTAGCAGATTGATTTGCTCTTTAGTTAATTTAAGTTTAATTAGAGCAGGTTTAAGTATTTTCAGTAAAATCCTTTGTAGCTAGCCTATTAAAACATGGTCCATTTTATATGTAACCCTATTTATAATTCTTTTAGTCTGGGCTTTGATGCAAAAATTAAAACAGGTGCATTGATTAGTCGAGACTTCAGCTCTTGAAATGCATGTTCACACTGCTCAACCCATCGAATGTCAAAGGGTTCAGAAGGTTTGAAGTATGCTTTATCAGGTGACTTGGCAGTTTTGTTCCCTTTTGAATGGGTACGGGGAGGATATCCTTGGAGGAGACCATTGAGTGGGCACCACAGCTTGAAGAAGTCTTTCACAAAACGGCGATAATAGCCGCAAAATCCAAGGCAGGATCTGAACTCTGTCACAGTCTGGGGTCTTGGCCAAGAGACAACGGCGTCTATTTTGGACGGGACAGTTCCAGTTCCATCCTTTGACACCACATGTCCGACATAGTTCACTGACGTCCGTCCAAACTGACACTTGTCAAGTGATATTTTCAGACCTTCTTCCTTGAGCCTATCAAGCAATTTAAGCAGCCGCTCCTCATCTTCTTCGAGGGTGTGTCCAAACACAATAAGGTCACACAGATACACTAGCACTTCAAGAAAGTTCATGTCACCAACAGTGTGCTCCACGACTCTTTGAAAGGTAGCTGGTGCTCCTGAGATCCCTTGGGGCATACCTTCAAACTGATAGAAGCCCAGCGGACAAATAAAGGCTGTTTTCTCCTTGTCGGTCTCACTCATGGGTATTTGATAGTATCCACTCCTCAAGTCCAGGACACTGAACCATTTACTTCCAGACAAACAATGGAGAGTGTCTCCAATCTTTGGGAGAGTGTACTATCTGGCAATGTTTGCAGGGTAAGGGTTCTGTAGTCCACGCACATCCATACTGTAACATATGCCCCCCTCAGGAAAAGTACACCCACCATCACAAAAACTGTAACGACTTGGCCTGATGGAGCCTCTCAACAGCTGCAGGACTGCCTCGACAGGACGAACTGGGAGGTGTTTTTACATCATGACCTGGAGATGTTTACAGGCAGTGTACT
>JAQMCX010000021.1:7385261-7493330 GCA_029814765.1 Acanthurus leucopareius | reverse complement strand
TTTCCGTTTAAAAGTCCCTTTTCTGTATCCATTTCTGCTTTGTAACCATTTGCAATGTTATTTTAGCGCCACTTCCTTAAACTACGGGAGCTGGCAAGGCACAGACAGTGCGTGCATTAATCGCATTCAAAAAAATTAGTGCCGTTAAAAGGAGTTTGATGCGTTAACTTTGACAGCCCTAGTTTGTATATAGTGATAAATCTAGAATATTTGTATTTTAACTGATACATTTAATGTTCTTTGAAGAATAAATATAAAATAAGTTTTTGATTCCACTTTTCCTTAACTTTTACTAAGTTCTTCAATTGGCATTTAAACTAATGACAAACTCTGATGGCTTTATTACAATGGCATTAACCCAAAATTAGATATTCTGTGTGTTTACTCAAACAAATCAATATTTTTTTGAAACGTCATCATTTTATGAGTTAACTCATAAAATAATGCATGATAAATACTGTATGTAAACATAGTATTTGATTCAGAAGTCTGACAAAATGACAAGAGATTGACTCAGAGAGAATATTTTCATCTCTGACTTGAAAGTAGGCTGCCTGTAAATAAGAGCGCCCTTCTCCTTATACCATTTATTTCGGGGCATACAGCTCCAAAAATACTCTCTTAAATCTTTTATGAGTTCCAGGGAGGTGTCTGTGTTTGGTGTGTTAACTTGCTTATTTCCCGCAACAACCATGGAGTCTTTAACCTTACAAGTCTCCAGAAGTGGCCTACTTTCTTCCAGCAGCTGACACAGAAGTGGTGACTGTGACAACAGTACAAGCACAAATGACACTCAGTCAACACAAAGTCAGATAAACATTAAAGAGGGAGATAAACAAGCACATAGATCAACACTTCAGTTTAAATTGAGTTTGGCATCTTGAAAATAGCGAAGTTGCACCAGATGTTAATATTAAAATTCACTGTCCTCATTTATTAACTGCAGCAAAATCAAACCCTGTTTAAGACTAAATATAGAGGAAATTTGAGACACCAGAGGGATGCAGACAGGCTCTAAAATCGTATTGTGATACAAAATGATTGTGATGAATGATTTAAGTTCACAGACTTTTACCCTCAAAGGGGATACCCTGACCTTGACCTTGACTGGGGTATCAGATAAGCCCAGTGGTGCTCCTGGGTGAGTGAGCACATGCTATATAAATAGTTTTCCTTGGTTCAGTGAGCTTATCTGAAGAAAACTACATGGGACAATCAAATGGTCAATGGGTTTCATAGTATGTATTGATTTTAAAATACACATGTATCCAGGTTTTTGTAAAGAGTAGAATTAATCATATAATATCCTGGTAAAACAAATAACAAATTAAGAAAATTCATTGTATGCTATACAAAAGGATAATCTAATATAACTTTCATCCTAGAAACAGGATCACATTGAATGAGAGTCTGTGTGCATGGCCCAGTTAGACTGAATGGTATGAAACTAAAACAGGTCAACAAGCCCAGAAAGGGACCTGACAAAGTAACACTTACGATTTGATGCAAATATGTCACACTACATTTTCAAAGATTTTTGTTATTTTTCTTAGCAAAGCAAAAATATTCTGTCAACTTATCAGACTTTCAGCAGCACATAACTTTTGAAAATTTCAGGAACTAATTTTTAAACAAATTCAAAAGATCAAATTTTTTTTTTTGGAAGGCAAATTCATTACTGAGTATAGTAAGTTATCTATTCGTGTGAAATTGTTGTGCTGTCTTTCTGGTTTAATAAAGCTCTTAATAAAACTGGATAATACAACAGCTCGTTAGAAATTAATCTTTATCATAAGGAAAACACAGTGGCACCATCAATCTTTCACTACCTAAAATTTCCTCAAAAACTAATCTTTCTCATTATACTGCCCCCTTGTGGGGTGTGCTGAAGCCTAAGCTGTCCTCTACAACAATTCATGAGACAGCATTGATAATTTGAGACTTTCTAAATTAATTAGCACAGTAATAAAGTTTCTTGCTGACCAGTGGGGAATAAGAGCCTAATTAACCTATTTTCTGTATTAATGATCTGTTTTTATCAGACACACTCTTGACTCAGGACTAGTGAAGTTCACACAGTCTAAAGTTTGTAAACTTTAACCATTAACAAAGGCAGTGATGGACATATTGTTCATCTTTATATTGTTAAAAGTCATTGGTGATGGATTTAAACTGGATTAAAGCTGGAAACTCCTCTAAGCCAGGTTGTGACAAATGAGAGAGTGAATGTTGAACTGCAACCTCATAACACATAAAGTAACTGTCATTTACAATTTTGTGCCTGAAGCTCAAAAGAAGTAAGTAATTAATAAAAGTTAATAAAAAATAAAAAAAATGAGCCGTATCAAGTATTCGTCTATAAAAATGTTGATTTCTCGAATCAGATTTATATAACACACAGCACAACCAGCAGGCTTCAAGCTGCTGCCTGTGAATTGGTACGTTCCACTAGTCTCCTCCAATCTAAAGGAGGAAAAGACACTCTGAACATCTGTTTGTTCTGTCATGCCAGTAGGCAGGGGGCCAGTCTATTTGCTGTGCACCCTTTAATTTACCAGATGTCTACTGTAGAATTAGTACAGTTTTACAAAGAGCTGTCACTCTGCAGCTGGGGCCCCAGAAAAACCTACTTAAGGGTAAAGTGATACTTGATAAACAACGCTCCCGTCCAACCATACAAGTTGATTTACATATATCCTGGTAATTTTACATAATTTAAGAGACACTCAGAAGAAACCAAGCCAGTTTAAATTAAATAAATAATCAAAATGAATAATTTTAATTAGATGTTGTAGCAAATGCAAATTGTATTTACACATTTGAATATATTATTTAAAGGGAAACACGGTGCCAACAACAGAAACAGTGTCTAAATTTCTGCATTAACAACTTGTTTTTCTTTTTGTCCTTCAGATAGCAACCAGATGAACAACTTGGCTCAAACATCTACTCTGATAACACAGCCTTACCCGGCTGTGGGACAGATCAGCAGCCCCTACGAACAACAGAAGCCTGTAAAGGATCTCAACAAGTATGCAACGCTCAAGGCTGTGGGTAAGATATAGTTTACAATGAAGCCATAATAATGAAAAACAGCTGTTGTTTGTTTTTTAATCTAATTAGGTAGCACATTACATCCTCTATAAACTAAACTGGCATAAATTCTCAGGATTTCCCTGCATCATATGAGTGTAGAAGTTAAATCATTAACCAGACACAGAATAATAATAATGGGGGATGTTTATGAGTTTTTATGGCAGAAAACTGATCTGAAAAGCTTTATGTTTTGTGGTTCGGTCATATTAAATTTGGTTCATTTTGTGTTTAACATTGCTTGCCTAAACACACTTAATTTTTCTGCAAGCTGCAGTTATGGATGAGCTTCACCATCATCTCTTACTTTTTATGTGCTTTTTATATGCTGATAGATATCTACCTCAAAACTCTCTTTTCTTTAAATAGGAACCTACTGTTGGTCTGAATCTCAACCAAATATCAGGCTTACAAAAACTCCTTGTTAGTTAATCCATCCTCCATCCATGCCAACAGAGAGGGACACTGAAAAGTTTATTTATATAAGCAAGTTTGTTGTTCTTCTCATGTGCTAATTTTGAAATGTCTGCAGCCAGTGCCTAAACAAACAGCATCTGAGACGAGAAATGATAGCTAAACCAATACGCCACTCAGCAAGATGGTGCCAAAGGATTTTTCATTAATCTTCAAAAAAGAAAAAATGTGGAATTAAAGTATGTCAATAAAAATACAGCTCTGCAAATCATAATAAAACTAAACAGATATTGCAGTTACTCCTTTTAAGTACTTGAGGGAAAAAAGTATGTGTTTTATGAGTATGATTCCTGAAAGCCGATATTAGGAGAAGGTAATAGCCAGCAAGTAATGCTGGCAGTCTATATGTTACAGTGCAACAACACATAGAGATACGCTCTCAATCTAAATCCATCTGTACCAATAAGGTGGTCATGTGTCTACACATTTTAGTCATTTTACCACTAATTTCTACTCTATATTAAAAAATGTAGAGGTCTCTAAAGATTTTATTTTAAGGGTTCACAGCCATCAGCTGTATTTTAAGCAATTAGTACTCCACCACTCTTTAATACTGATTTCTGTAGCAAAAATAGTTTTTACAGCATACTATAATGACGCTATAGCCTCTTACGAAACAGATAGACTTGTAAAGAGCAAATATAAATAGGCAATATTCAGAATCAAAGTGTGGTGAGAAGTTATTTTTGGGTCTGTATTTGATGCTATTTAACACCTTTAACACAAGTCTTTTTATAGATTCTCCCTGAATCAATTAGCTGTGTTCGACAGACCTGGACATGGAAGGAACGACAGCTATTATCATGCATGTAGTGGATCCAATCACATAACGCGGCTCACTCTTTATGATTCACACGAGCAGCTGACGCTTCTCCACTGCTAATCCACTGAAGTGGTGTCAAACACTGATCATTAGAGAAAATAAAAATAGAGCAATCTCATCTAATGAGACAGGGGACAGGAGACAATCGGGGCAATCAAAACTCAAATGAGTTGGGCCGTAGAGATGAGATGCAACTGTACTGTACAGGGTGAGCCATGTGAGCCTCTGTGGTCCTAATGTATTCATCAACCAGCACTGATGTAGGTTTTACTGAGGTAGCTCCTGTAAGAGACGTGCAGCTCAACACTACATTTCTCTCTGTTATCATGAAGTGTGATCTGGAGCACAGACTGCTGAAGAGACTACATTGGTGGTTATCTTGGAGACATTTCATTAAAGAAGTATAAAATTCTCGCAGAAAATCACAAAAGGCTAATGCTGGATTGTAGTGTGCTTAGGCTTAATTAGTGAATGCTGTTCTCATACATTATCTGCACTTGATTGGAGAGATAAAATCACACCACTGGGGTTGTTGTGAGCAAATTACAAACAACATTTACAGTAAGACAAATGCCAAAAGCCAGGATATACTGTCCCATGGTCTACTGGGAAATACAAAACCTTACTTACTCACCAGAGTTGTACAAAAATAATAAATATTTTGAATGCTATATACTCACTTGAGATGGACCATTGATATTATTAGCAAACCACTGGTCCAATTTATTTTAGTCATTTATTAGTGGCTATTAATAAATATCTTAATTTGCTTTCATTTTAAAGTAACCCAGGGATGTTCATTTATCTGGAAAGTAAGGACAACACTGCAAATGACATTTTTTGAGTGGCTTCCTTTTAACATTAATAACATTTGCACAGGCGGATCACAGTGCTCCTGTATTATTTTTACAGGAGTAAAAATATTCGCTTATTTTTCTCTTTTTTGTGTCTTTCTTTTGATGCCTCAGAAACTTTTTTTTCTTTTTGGTCTGATTTGAGCTGTGTGTTTAGTTTTGCACCTAGGACAAAATGCAGTGGCTAAGGATGGTAAAAATAACAAAAAATTATCATGTTGTTTATCTGCATTTTTTAGCAGAGAAAGCTAATGACAGCTTCTACAGCAACCGGCAGCAAGTGATCCAGATGACAACCAAGGGCAGCCTTCCTATGGAAGCTGTGGATATGGAGCCAGAGCCCAGTAATCCGTATAGTCCACCCAGGCAACTGTCTTTAAAGCAGAACGGACACAAGTACAAGAGCCCCAAGAGCCGAAGCTCCCAGTCCCTGACCTACAGCCCCAACACTGCTGTAAGCCCAGGGATGCTCAGATCCTGGGAGAGCAAGGACGCACTGGGACTCCGACAGAGCTACGGCCCAAAGAAACTCTGTATCATAGAGAAGGAGCTGCACACCACACGCTACATTCCTCCACAACCATACTTTGTCACCAACAGCAAGACAGAGGTGACAGTATGACTGTCAAAACACCAGGCTTAAAAAGAGTCTGTGTTTAATAGAGACAGTAGCTGCTGACTGTTGGCGGTGGTATAAGAAATAAGCATGGTCTGTATGTGCCTTGGTGCATGTAATGGGCAGCATTTAAGATGCCATGCCCAGGAGGGCACAGTGATGGATATGTTGTCATCAATATTCATATACTCCAACTGCTAATACAAAACTAAAAGTCATGTAGAAACAGTTATGAGACATGTGACACTTACAGTGCTGTCATCAGTATTAACTGAGTTATCAACCTTAAAAGTAAAGTATAATTTATTATTTCCATCAGACCAACATGGTCTAAATGTGAAAACTTTCCTTGTTATGAAGATTGAGGAGCCTGTGGGTTGTTAGATACAGATGAAATGTTTTAGTGGACAGTATTGTGTATTGTGTAAAAATTTCTGGCACTGCTACACAGCGAGGTGTTGGGTCAATGAAATTATTTTAGCCATTGCGCTTATTTGTTCATTTAAATTGACAAATCAAGTAGTTTTCAGTGTATCATTCAACTTAATCAGAAAAAACACAGTTACAATGAAGCAACAACTAACGTTTTGAGAGCTCCCAGCACATTTTTAGTCTTAAAGCGGAATCCCAGTGTATTTAAACCAGGGTTGCATTTTTGATAGCTGCCACTGCAGCAATGATGGGCTCTCCCTGAAGTGATCTTATGTAATATTTAAAAAACCTTGGTTAAGTACCAGTCATTTGCACACCATAATATTTAAAAATAAAGCCCAATTTTTTGAAAACTGGAATTCCCTTTTGAACATGATTGAATAGACTGTTAGTTTACAATAATCATCTCCAATACAAACATTACTTAACTTATGCATCATCAGTCAAAGTCCAACTTTAAAAAAAAAAAAAAATCAATACCAGTTGGGCACACATGATCTCAGTGGCCATTATTATCACTGACATAAGTAAGAACTGTATTAATTTAAGAAATAGACTTTGTCTAAAGATAAGTTTTTCAAGTTTGTTTCCAAAATGCTGTACAATTATATCATTTTTGAAAGATTTATGAGATTAAGTTATATATTCAGAATTTCTAAAATATAGCAGAATCAGTCTATGAAAGTGTTAATTTTGATCTAAATGACTTAAAATCCATTAAAAAGTTCATTTAAATTTTGTGAATGTGGTTACTTTTTAAAAAGGTAGATGTCAAAATAATGTCACTGCCAATAGACATTCTTTATTTCTGTGATTACTAGCAGATGTAGCTGCAGAGTACTGAACCATTGTTGTAGTGGTGTAATGGTGCCTCTCATCAGTACCAGCATGTGATTATCATTGAATATGCTCTAGATTAAGTCCCAGTATTAGAATAGTGGCTGGTCTTTTTCCATTATTTCCATTCTGCCCTCAAGAGAAGTGAAAATGGTCGCTCAGAGTTTAATTGATGGCTGAAACTCTCAGCTTTTATTACAAATTCAGTCACAAGCTCATATTTCTGATGACAGTTTGAAATCAGTGGTACAGGACAGTTGATGTTGCACAGTGATTAAGGATAACTTTTTGTCAGGATGAATGTAAAATAATGAAGCAAGGTTACCTGTTTTTTCCTGTTACTACTTAAATAAATTCATTAGTCAACTAAAGACACACAAACACTTGTTTTTTGTAATTGACCTTCATAGTTTACTACATGACAATATTAACCTGCCATAGTGGCACTTAAATTATGTATTAAAAAAGATATGTTTGAAAATTAGTCAACACTTCTCATTTCAGCTGGTGTAACAGATCAGAAACCCACTGAAAATGCACGCAGGACGCTGGAATTCATGCAACACTTGGCAGAATGTTTTTCATGAGCAAGGTGGCCTGGTGAAATTGATCATTTGTGCTGATTTCTAAGCCAAGCAATATAAAAAGATGCTCACGCCTGCCTGCAAGTCTTACTCATGCAGTTGACTATTTCGAGCAGCTTAGGACAGGGCTGCACGCTGATAAACAAGTGGGAAGTGGGAACTGCCGGTATAAAATGTAGGATTCGTGTATTCTCAAGTTGCTGTTATATTCTTACTGACTTCCAACCAACCTGTATGCACAATTTTACAAAATCTGTATATCTGGTGCACTGAACTAATCCACTGTTTCACCATTATATGAAAGCTGTTATTTACACTATTCAAACTCAATAATTAGTACTGCTGAGTTTTTTATTTATACAAATAATATTGTATAATGACTACTACTGAGTGTTCATGTTTTGTGAATGCAATTGTTACATTTTTTTCCTCAAAGACACTGGAATCACTGTTATTCAGCCACAGTACAAAATATGTACACATGAAGACCTACTGTTATACTGCCAGTTGAAAACATTATGTGTATTATATCTGTTTGCTTTGCAACATCCAGTGATGAGAACACAGCAGCGATGGTGTATTTTGTTAACTTTTAAAGGAAGGCCCCTGATCACAGGGCTAATACAAGACATTATCAACTCTTTGTATCACTGTAAGCACATTATCAGAATATGCATCTGATTATCTGACTGTGCTAATGAATGTTATGTGTATTTATGTGCAATACAAGCTTACTTTGGTTTAAGATGCTCTGTTAAATAAATACTTTCACCAACTCTATTTGACAGCTCACATCCTCTAGTTGTCCTGGAAAATTACTTAGAATCTTAATGTTATTCATACATTTTTTGTGCAGTAAAATATTATCTCAATTTAGCCAGTTTCCAGTAGAAATCTTGAGCCTAAAATCCCTATTTTGTTGTAATGAATTACATGAAAATGATTCAGGTTTTTTGTGGTATTTTGAAATATTTTCAGTGCAGTCTGGGGAAGTCAAGGGTTCATGAAACATTTTCTAAATGTGGAAAACCTCTTTGGCAGTGATGTAAGGTTTATTAAAAAAATTGCACGCCAATGATGTCAAATTATTTTCATGTGTTAGATATACCATGCGAGTGTAGCCTACCTTGTACTGAGAAAAAAGCTATTGGTACACGTTGCACAATGTTTGTGGACTTTGTCTATCATTTGGAATGTAAAATAATGTTAGTAAAGCTGCAACATCTTTTTTAGCATTTTGTAATTTGTTTGTTCAACTTACTAACCTCTTTGGTCAGGTATAATGTGCCAGCAGCAAAAAAAATTTAAAAAATACTTGCAATCAGAACAAATTTCTAGAGGTAAGTGGTTTGTAGCAGTTTTGGTGCCTAAAAACACCTTTTTTGATGTTTTTTTAATTTCTAAATTCTGATTTAAGCTGGTTTTATTACCTACTTCCCCCCCAAAAACACCAGATGGTATCAACATAGAAGAGCACTCAAGTGTCGCAAAGGACCTCTTCAGTTTTATACACTAGCTTATGGGATTTTCTGATTTCTGTGCTCCAGCTGTAAAAAGTGATGTGTTATAATATACTGTCTACATTAAAATTATTTTTAATAACTCTGTTTCCTCTTCAGATTTTCTTAAAGCCCTTTTTTTTGTCCTTGATAGTTATGATTATACACCTTGTCCTGGTTGATTTGCTGCTTTTAAATTTTGTGAAACAATTGCTCAGTGTTTACTTATTAACATGAAACTGGACTGATAATTTAGATGTTTTTAACAGAAACAGTTGCATGTTTGTGGTAAACTGTTTGTTCAAAGAATAAATCTTGGCCTTGATGCTCAGTGTTACCAACATTTACATTTTAGGGGGAAAACAAGCTCACATTACAAGTTTAAGTCATATTTTTAACAGTAAAAAAAAGGAAGTGCTTTTGAGCTAAAAGTTTAGCTAGGCAAAGAGGAAAAACAATTCATACAAAAGATCATGTGGCGCGGTTTGTTCAAGTGCTTTAACACAATAATGTTAGCGGGATACAACCTCACATTTTACACTTATTCAGCACTGAGAGCTGCAAAAATTGGTTCCCTCATTGTAGCCTTGCAGACGTACCACTGAGCAGCTTTTCTTCAAGCTGCTGCTAGACTTGTGGGAAACGTTCGATACTTGGTTATCTGTCATAGCCAGGACAAATAAAGGACCTGAATTGATTCAGTCGAGTGCTAGCGCCTTGTAGAGAAAGTCAAACTCCAGCAGAGGCTGATGTTTGTCTCTTGTGGTTAAGTGTATGATTAAATATAAGTTCAGTAGCAGTAGTACAATGACAGAAAAGAATAAGGCAGAAAGTTGAAGGAAGAGAAAGTTTTTGCTATCAGAGCCAAAAACTTCGCCCATTGTACCCATGTGTTTGGTATTATATCCATGATTTGGAATCCACACACATTTGCGGAGGAAAATTTTTAAAAATTCTGAAACAGACCAAAACTACAGGAAATTATCCTTTACATCAGAGGTATAACTCACCTCACAATTTAAAATTAGTACACAATCATACATATAGTTCCTCTATTGTAATGATAAAGCCAAAAAACCATAAACCCTCAGAGCCATGAGGGGCAGGCAACTCCATTGTTTAAAACAATAGAGCTTGGCCTGAGGGCACATCTGGATCAGTTTTCAACTTTTACACCTGTTGAAGCTTTCAAGTCATTTTGGACTTATTACTAAATATTATTCCTGTTTACAGTTGTGCTTTGTATCAGAACTTCAGTTTGAACAAGCCTGTGGGAGCACAGTCATTTTCTTGAAAACGCCAGGAGACATTCTTGTTAATTAGCAAATGATGTTTCCTACCACCAGGGTTCCCACTGGAAATTTAATCAGCACAATAACCTAATTCAGTCAGACAGAGGGGCACAGCCATGTCCTGGTGTGTGAAAAATCTCGATCCTACAGCAATGGGATTTTTTTAAACATGAAATATTTTCCCTAGAGGCCAACAAACAGCAAATTCATGAGGGGGAAATAAATTCAATGTAGTAAAAAATTAAGTCAGGGGTGGATGACTTAATAGTAGCATAAGAGGTCTTACAACATTTTGATACAGATTTCTGATATTTAAAAGCAATTACTTACTGACAGGAAGCAACATTGAAACTTAACCCAAGAAGTTTTTCATCAGCCCCAGGAACCCTGGGAAATCTCTGCTCCACACTGCACACTGCAGTGCACTCTAAAATCAAAGAGAGGACAGATGGATAACACAGACTTGCAGACGGTACTTTTTGCTTCCTGGCCAGCATATTTTATCTTCATTGTTCAGACCAAAAAAAAAAAAAAAAAGCTCTGTATTTATTTACTGAAGATCCGCATATGGATTTGGTGCAAGAATACTACTTGAGGCCAAATTCAAACTAGAGTTTGCTTAAAGCTTAAAGTGATAGAGCTCAAGGAAGTAAATATTATTGAATCTTTTACATGTGATAAAGAATGAGACGATCAAAAATGATATCTGTAAACATAGGTGAATTGATCAGTGATGTTGACATTTTGTAGAAAGAGAAATCATAACTAACACATTTAGTTATGTTAGAGTTGTTCAACTCCTAGGGGCTGTGAAGCCACACTGAGCTTCAATTCCAATGTGATATATGGTTTGTGTATGATGTGTATCGTCTCTGCTCTTGAAATACCAACAAGGATGCAATTTTGGAGAGGTGCATTTTGGACAAATGTTCAATATTAAACCTGATGCAAGTTTTAATCACATTAAGTAAACTCCTTGTATTTGAGTCATGAATCATGCTACATTTTAATTTGGTCTTAGTTTAGTTTTAATATAGTGTCATAGTGTCGTTTGAGTGTCATAGAGAGATAAAGACAAAGAGGACCACTTACAGTATGTCTGCTTTTGAGAGATTGCTGCTTTTTATGTACTCTTACAATTAAACCACAATATAATGAACAAAAACTCTAATTTACAATCACTGTGTTATGTTGGTGTTTTCTTTTAAATGAAATAAAAAATATATAACACATCTATTGGGAACTATGTTCCTTTTGAAATGAGAGAAGGCATCAACAGTCATAATTTTGACTGCACTCCAGTCAAGCTAGATGGTTAGTAAGGGAGCAATTCCCTTCATATAAATGCTACCATCAGGGACAGAACAGGCTGACAATGCTCCATATTAATCCATTCTCCAAGCCAGTGCAGAGTAACGTAGCCCAGATCAGTGCGCTGCTACAAAAGCAAGTGAAGCAGCTTGGAGCACAATCTGAGAGTTTCTGAAAGGAGGCACACAGAGATTAGGAATGTGGAGCTCCTCAGAGAGATGTCTCCACTGCCGACAAAGACACTGGAAGTCTTTTCTCCTGTCTGAGGCAGGAAGAAAGGTCAGGTTATTTTGGGATAGAGACTGTTTTCCTGGGATAAAAGTCTGTGATCCTTCATGGTATCAGTTTGCCATGCTAGGCAGCTGCATTTCTCAGATCATATAATCTCGCAAATATGTTTTATCAGCTTCAAGATATGTGCTTTTTTCCAAACTACAGATGTTCAGAAAAAAATCAGCATCCTATGAGGAACTACTGGCAGCGATGGCCATGGTGGAGGCAACTGTGTTCATTTGTTAACAACAGTGGCTGCTCCTCAAGTGGTTGCTGCTATAGCATCAGCTATATCAGAACTGGAGAGTATTTCTTTATTGAAAGAAGATCAAAGAACCGCACTGAATGTTTTTTTCCAATTGTAAAGATGTTTTCTTTCTTCTCCTGACTGACTTAAGCAATAGTTTGAGAGTGTAATCTACATACTGGCAGAACTTGCAGTTCTCTCCTACTTTGTCATATTCATTAATCTGTTTGGTGAAAGTTTATCTGTGATAGATGGTGATAGACAGATGGTTTGTCCAATCACCTGCCAGGTACATTTTGAAAGAGCCTGCCCTTTTCTAAACAGTTTCCATGAACGACTTCCCAGGTGGTTCTGTGTATGAAACCATCTGGAGTAGCAGGTTAGAAATCATCAGTTAATCATAAGTTTGAAAAAAGTACGGGTACGCATACACATCCAAACCAAAAAAACAGGGAGGTACTGAGTAGAAAATGAGCAAAACCTAAAAAAAACGGCAACACAAAACCCACTAAAGAGGAAGTGAAAATGTCACTTATTTGGTGCATTAAATAGACATAGGACATTGGTGCCCTGCAGTGAGTGAGTCATTTATTTGTTCAGTTTATCAGTAAGTTTCTCACACACTGCATGGGGAGCATCACCGAGAGATACTCAATAGCTGAGGCTAGAAACTAAAAAAAATAGCCCAAATGAGTCAGATACTAGTGACAGACACTGTAAAGACCAGAGCTCTGTCATGGACAGGGTGAGTGATGGTGAGCTGAGGAAAAGTAAAATCGAATGTTGTTAAAAAAAGAGCAGTGATGTTCAAAATGTGTTTGGGACCCTTTTGGGTCACAAGAAAATTGAACTGGATTACTAATTATTAGGGAAATATGAGTAACTAAACTAACTGAACTAATATGATACTGTAGGCTGTTTTATTATGTAGTCAATATAAATCTATTTTTTGTCATACAAATACTTTTGGTTTCATCATCACGTCAAAAAAGCTACCTTTAAGAGTAAGGTTCCTAGATGGACTTTCATATAAATGTATTAATTTAATTCCCCCTTCATTCTCTTGTCAGGCTCTTCTTTCTGTTCACTGAATGATGACAGTCATTCTGCTCACAGACAGGGTTTATATTAATTTTTCGGTCTCTTTGTGCTCTCAGACTGGCTGCACCTCTTTATCTCAGTTCTTTCTTTCACATCATTCAATAAGTGGCCTCTCACCTTTGCTCTGCCAGCCTCTCGAAAACCTTCTAGAGGTTTATTCACAGTCACATCAGACAATGACCAGTATAAAGACCTTGGTCCTTTAAAAAAAGACATTTATAACATTTAAATCCACTTATCAATACTAAGTCCCAAATCCACTAAGTTTACACTAGGAGTACAAACTACAGGGCCCAGGCGATGAGTGGCATGAAAACCTATAATTTAGTCACTTGCATGCTTTCTTCACTTCTGTTTCTCTTCTCCTGTACTACTTCCCTTTCGCTGAACAGCCATCTTAAGTGATTTCTGTTACTGACAAGCTCTAGTGGTGATTTAACATACTAAAACTGTTGAAAATGCTCACCAATGGCCTGGTGTGTCAAGGCTTCAGCTCAATATTGTGAAATGGACTCTTGTTGAAGAAAGAACTGAGAAGCTCTTTACAGGTACTATGTCATTTCTTGCCATCACCATCACAAAAATGTTTAATCTCTAGATGTTTGAACATGGCAAAAGCTTGTCACTTGTGGACAAGAGAAAACAATGTCACTGCACAGTTCAACAAATTTACTTACACACAGAGGCCAAACAAAATAAAGCACTCTCGGCTAAGAGGACAACAAAACTGTGAAGATTACAGCACAAATAAAACCAGATGGAGAAGGCAGCCATATATCTCTCCAGAGGAATAACATCACAGTTGCCAGTATTTAAACAGTAGAAACGCGGCTCATGTTGTAAGCCAAAATGAACTCTCTGCAGTGAAAAGACTGCTGGATTAGTTAATAATTCATTTGTTCATCATCTACAGTGAATTCTGATTAGGGACTGATCCGATCTGAGGTAAAAGTAAATCTGAAAAAAAGAGAAAAGTGTGTTGTTGGTAAACTTCTGAGGTTGTTTAAACAATTTAAAATCCTACTTTGGCTCTCAGAAGCCTTTTGCTTGCACTAGGAATCTTATGACCATCTTTGTAGAGTTGTGGTAGATATTTTGTCATACAGATCCTTTCGCTTTGTTCAGCTGCTGAGTCTCAGTTATGAAAGCTTCGAATAATGCTGGAGGGAGAGCTGATTTTATTGTATTCCATGGCCTGTGGTGTGATTTGTGAAGTCTTTTCATGAGCCATAAGAAAAAAATCATCACCAAACAAGAACACTGGGATTTTACCATAAAAACCTTGTCAAAGTCATTTCTTTGAGCTACAATCTCTGTATGAGAAAAGGAACAATCAAAATATTCCCCTCAGCCAACAGGCACAGTGTTTTTTTTTTATTGACCTACACTTCTCTCCACATTTATTCATTCTACTATCCTAAATGTGGAGCAGCAGCTCTGGGCTACAGATTGATAACACACAACCATTTTCATCACCTTGCAATGACACACATTTTTTACCTTTCTATGATGAACTTGAAACAAATGGGTCATAAGGGGTTTTGAGGAAAAGGGTAAGTTTTAATGGGTAACATGAACTACAATGAGAACTATTTTATTTGCATGATATTTACCGGCACATTTTCACAGCTTTTTTCCACATGGACTCCTTTAAAGACTTAAAACATTAAGTGATAACTTTTATTGGCCTGCTGTTCAAATGTAAACATATTATTGAAAAGTTTTTTGTGTTGGCTGTCACCATCAGCAGTGTCCTTCCCTTTCACAAGAGCAGTTCACTGCTCAGCATGAGAATAAGGGAATTTGGGTCAGAATTGACCTGGATAAAGTTAGGCAGGAAACAGATAAAGTGAAACACTCTCCTGCATGCCCTTGATTCCTACACTACTGATGTTTTGGGAATGTGCAACCAGCTTTAAACAACTAGATGCAGTACAAAAGGTCCAGTGTGTAGGATTACATGGCATCTAGTGGTATGGTTGCAAATTGCAACCAACTTAATACCTTTCGCTTAACCACAACTTCCAAGATTAGGAGAACCATGTAACGCAAATAGCTTTCTCTAGAGTTATATTTGGTTTGTGAATGACGTCTATTAATAGGGAGTTTTTTAGCCAAGTAACGGTAAAGGTAAAGATGCGGTGTGACTTAGGGAGCTGCTCTCTGACACTAAGGAGTTTCTCAAGATTTCTTAACACTTAGAATATGCACAGCTAGAAGACAAGCAGTGGCTCCTGGATTTAGTATTCATTATAGACTAACTGACATGTACCATCAACTGAGCATATGACTGAAAACACAAAACAAACAGACAAGATCAGGTCTTTTCAACTCCACCTCTGCTCTACTGTCACACTATGCAGTCAAAACTTAAGCATCATGACAAGGAAACAGGAGCTTGACTCCTCACACTGAAAAATTCAAATTCATATGTCATTGTGCTTTGACTGAAGCATCACAGACTTAGCTCAACTGAGCCTGTTGCTATGTATAAATGACTTTCTTGTTAGGCCCAGAAACATGTAGATGTGAATGACACTGCCTTCAAAATTGGATAACTCTTTCATCTGGACACAGCTGCACAGGAAAATCAAATTCTTACCCATATAATGAAATTCAGATGAAGTGCAAAACATCTGAAAGGAAGGGTGAGTTAAATAAACAACGCTATTAAAAAGCACCGTGACACTGGAATGTAGTCTTGTACACCTCAGCTCTTTTTAGATCAACCCACCTGAGAGGGTCCATATTTTTCACTTTTCTCACATTATAATGTAAAATAACAGAATCGAACTATGAAAAATAAAGGCATCACTAATTGCATGCCTCAGATGCAATGTTTGTCATGCAAAAGACAAAAATGAGAGACCTAAAAGAAGCTGCCAATTTTATGAGTTTCTCTTGGGATTCATTTGCTGGCTTTGAATGGGATCCAGGTCTCCTTCATGATTCAAAGCCTGGCACCTGATTCAGACAGACTTGAGTGTGTGTATGAGTGCATAAAGATTTTTTCACCTGTCATCTTGCAGATCTTAGACGTCGTCTTGGTGCAATCAAGGTTACTCAAGAAAGTGGGAAGTTTTATCCATGTTAGCAAATCGACTTGGCAAACCTTTACAGGACAGGTGGATAAAGACAGACATATTTCAACAAAGGTTGATTGGTTGATTAAAGTTATATTAGGAGAAAAAAATTTCCTTGAAGGTCAACAAACTGTCAGTTCTACTAGTGAGGTTGAGGAATGTGAAAAACTTAACTTAGACTTTAAAACTCTGCCCTTTACTCAACCAGTGTGTATATACACACGATAAACACACCCTTTGCAATGCTTTACACTGCAAAATGGTAGAATTTTTGTCAATTAATTAATTAAATTTAAGCAAATAAAGAGTAAGCCTTTAATCAATGCAAACCAAGAAGCCTCTTCCCCTTTTATGTAAGTGAACAGTCAAAATTTATAGCTTCAATCCTGTATTTTCTTATTTTTAAAAGCTACAAGATGAATGTGCACATATACAAAGCAATATATAACACAAACATTGAGCTTTTTGAACCTCATGGTGTTTACAGGTTAGAATCATGTTTAAAATACGATAATCATATATTTTCATGTTTAAATTTTATAAACCAAACAGGGTTTTGCTGCTGTGGCGCCTCATATATCCAACTGTCAAAAATCACATGGCTTATTTGGGTCATCAGCTGCAAATGCTTTACTTTGGTCACAATGATCACAATCAGCTAGGGAACAGTGGATGAGTTCCTTCCAGATGTCAAGACAAAGCCGACGGATTTGCTCTCCTCCTGGAAAGCAGCGAGTCGACTGTGAGCTCTGAGTGTTATTAATAGCCATTGCAGGGGTGTTGAGGGTCCTTGGCTGTCAAAGGCGTGAGGTAGCATAAGGGCTCAGAGCAGTGCTGAACCACCATCACCTCAATGGGTGAAAGGCCACTGAACTACCCTGCTTTACAGCTGTCTGGCTAGAATGAGACATATTTTTCTTTGTTCTGTGTAGGGATAACAGTCCATCAATCTGCCAGTGGATGGCAGTGTTGATTGAGCCTGTTGTCATTCAATATGAAGCAAAGGTGCTTACCTTATCTCAACTGGTTGGGGAAGCTGCATTGTTCTCACTTTAGGCCTTTGTAGAGACAAAAAAAAATAATTTAGTTTAATTAAGCCTCTCCACTTAGTTAATAACAGAGAACAAGAAAAAGGCTCGATCATTTAACCTTTCTCGGTGAGATGTGTGGGCCCCATTAAAGCAATAGAACAGAGGATAGTAAGTCTTTTGGCTGTCTTCCATATTTGTATGCACCATGTCATGTGCAACAGATGAGACCAACAGGAGGGTCCGACATTATGCATATCCAGGGGCCCATTGCACCAGCACAGGAGGATTAATCTGTTGCTTTATGGTTTTGTCAATTACAAAGCTAATCCATCCTGAGGTTCAGTTTACTACATTCAGCTGCTGGCTTTTATGTACTCGCCTGAGGTTCACATAGGATTGTAATGTGGTGTTTGGCTGTCCTTGCTCTACAAAAATACAGCAGGTATTTCCTCAGCAGATGTTTTTAGCACTGGGTCAGTGTTTTATAAGCAACAACTGTTCTAGTTGTAGTTGAAGGTTTTTTAATGAGAATCAGCTCTAAACATAAACTACTACTTGGATAACAGCCTAAAAAAGTCAAACTAACAAACAGCCCAAACAGTCAAACAAAAAAAAAAACCCTGAAAAAAACCCCCAAAAAAACAGGTAAACAAAAAACTTTTTTTGGTGCAAAGCCAGCTCATTGTTTTAAGCGCAAGTTGTAAGTTTTAAAATGAGAATCAGCTCTGACTGCAAATTACTACTTAAATAAAAGCCTTAAAAACTCAAACAAAAATAACAAAACAAAACACAAATTAAAAAAACACAACAAACAACTAATTTGTTTTGGTGCAAATCTAGGAAGTCTTCAAAGGATTTCTTAAATTTGTGAGATGGTTGTTGTTTCATATTCTTTATCCCAGCTAGGGAATGAAATTTTTATTTGTCTTTTGTATTATGTTTTATATTTTTAACTTCTTTTGATGTATTTATTTTATGTTTTAGTCTGTTTTCTGTATTTAAGATCCAAGTGTTGATATCTGAGTGTGAGGATTTTAAGACAATAAGGAAACTCCCAAAAACATCAAAACAAAAGATTTGTACTAAGTGACTTGAACAAGCTCAACAGACAGCAATTGATTTTATCTGTGGACCCATTGTGTACAGTTCATGTTTAAGTGGATTCTAAAAAATGTTGTACTGGGATTCCTTGACATAACATGAGAAGAATTCCCTGAAATTTATTTTTCAGAGTAACAGAGCAAAGGAGACTGTTTCAACACTGTTTAGCATGCATCCATCCAGTTTAGACTGACATTGTGTTTCTCAGTCTAGCTCTCCACTGTGGAGGTAGCACAAATTTTTTTAGAAATATTTGACAAAATTATGCTTTCAGCAGCAAGGCATCGCCCAGTTAACTCAGGACTCTGCTCAGCTGAGGAATCACATAGCAACTGACAAATCTGGAAATGTTTGTGTTTGATGGAGTGCAAGGGTATGAGGCAATTAGATGATGAGATGTGTTTTCAGTGGATCAACAAGCATGAAACTACCTACTATGGTCCTCATTCAGTATGGAAGTTTTTTTTACCGAAACAGTCGTAAAAAACTGCAGTGTTTTATATACCTGTTTGTAAAAATTACTTGATTTTCATTTGATAAAAAGAAAAACAGCCAAACTCTCTTTCTGTTTTTGATAAAATGCAATCAATATGCCCTTCCTTTTGACATCAAGAAACATTAGACCAACAGCTGCAATACAAGGAGAGTCAAGAGAGAGTCCGTAAGGACAAAAGACTCGCCAAGCCGCCAGGCTTAAATGAGACAACAGACCAGCAGTGCTCTCTACTGGCAAGAAAAATAAAAATCTGATTTTCTCAGTACAGAACTTTCCTTAGGATCAGTGAAAGGGAGAGTGACTGGTTGATAGGGTCTTAACGCACTAACAGTGGTTTCAGTGAGAACACGTCTATCTTTCCACCTGACACATTTCAAATTGCATTTAAAAGTATCTTTAGAAATAAATCTATGTAATTCTATTTAATATGTGACATGAATGTAATTTAAGAAAAACAGAGGATACATTAGTACCCATCTGTGAACTATCGACTTTTATTCCTCTATATAAATCTGGTTCATTTGACATGATTTACACGTCAAAACATTTTTTTATACATACATATTTATACTTAGTTGGGAATGCATTTCAAACATACATAAAATATTCTATGTAGGGCTATTGCTACAAAAAGTAATTATTATCATTCCATAAAAAAATCTAAAGAATTAGAAATGTACAGACTCTGCATGAAAAGCGGAGTGCTATTCAGCAGAAAAAAGGTAAAGTTGTGCTGTGCATCACATACCCTGCCTGCCTGATGAAGTTTAGCCCACAACTACAAATTTACTGCAGAAGAGAGCTAGATTTGAATGACAGGTGATACAAACTTAAGAGAACATATTCAACATGATAGTTAGCAAGTCAATCGATGAAATTCATGTGCAAGCACACAGTGTTATCTGAATTTGGTTGTACTTTAGAGTATGACCAGTTCATGGAAGAACCCAGATACTGAGAAAAAGAGCAAACACAAAGTTAGTCATTACAATCATAGATGTGATTAGGAAGCAAACCTCTGGAACTGACCTCATCCTTCTCTGCAATAAGCAAATGAAACAGACATCACAATTTTTTATCAAGTTTCTTAAACACAACTGTTTTCATTGTACAGACCAATGCACACAGTTGATTTATTTGAACATAACAATATTACAAAGTGAATGAATAAATCCATTTTTAATATGAGGTGTACACTTAGAATTCAAGTTTGAGGTATCACAGTGCAATTTCACCTCATCTTACAAAGGTAAGGTATAAGCAAAAACGAAAAAGTCAAAAGTTCGGTCAGGGGTCTAGTGCACTGGGTTCATCTTATCTCTTTGTCACTGTAAATCAGTTAAATCTACAGTAAACACACTCAGTGGCAGGACGCTGATACCAGAAACAAACGCTACATTGAATATTAAGATGACAATTCAGTAAGTGTAAGATAGGTTTAAAGTAACTGAGGTATGCACATATGGGTCTTATAATTTTAAGTACAGGTAGCACCATACTAAGGCCATGTAAGTATATTCTCATTCTTCAAATGTTACAACAGCGTAATAATTAAGTACATTAGATTATTGTGTTGAAATGACCAAACTTGATAATGGTGTTAAACAAGAAATCAGTGCATAAAAAGTTATTTGAAAAATTCACCGCAATTTCAGTGGACATGAATGGGTCAATGTACATATTCAGTGTGCGTGACTTAAAAAAAAAAAAAAAAAGGTTTTGGGGGCTTGGCAGACTCCCTTCTGTATACAAACATTCGGACAAGGTTCACTCATTCAGTATTTTACAGCCTGTCCACCTGGAATCAAGACCTCTCAGCTTTAAAGGTAGGTTATATGGCTCAGGCCTTTATGCATCAAAGCATTTTAAATTAAATGCATGACACTTTGACAGCATTTGATATTCTGCAGCAAGTTTAGTGAAATATTTATATTTTGATATTCTATTCATAGCTGGTATGCAAACTATTTTGCTGTTGGTGTTGTGGGTTCTGGGAACACCACCGGCGTTGCCAGACCCTGACACAGCTGGGGAGAAAGTGGCCGAAGAGCCTATTCCATGTTCAAAGGGATGCACCTGTATGCATGATGACTACAGCCTGGAGCTCAATATGTACTGCAGTGCTCGAAACCTCACACAAGTCCCATCTGACATGCCCACATCTGCTCACTCTATCTGGCTGGATGGCAACTTGTTTACCTCACTCCCAGCTGCATCTTTTAAGGATCTTACTAACTTGGACTTCCTAAATCTGCAAAGTGGCCAGCTGGTGACACTTGACCCTCAGGCTTTCAAAGGACTTAGGTCTCTAGCACACATTCACCTTGAGCGAAATCGTATCAGGGCGCTACCAGGTACAATCTTCCAGAATACACCTAACCTTGCTTCCCTTAGTCTGCATAACAACCAGCTCACTCGCATTGAGGAGAGACTTTTGGCAGGACTCTCACACATGTGGCTTCTCAACCTAGGAAGGAACTCAATTGCTGTTTTACCTGATACAGTTTTCCATGACCTGCATAGTCTACGGGAACTTGTTCTAGCAGGAAATAGGCTTGCTTACTTGCAGCCACAGCTTTTCCAAAATCTTGCTGAGCTTAAAGAGTTGGATCTGACTGGAAATCACCTCAAGGTCATCAAAGCTAATGTGTTTGTTAAACTCACTAAACTGCAAAAGCTTTATCTTGCCCAGAATCAGATTGTGACAGTGTTACCCGGAGCCTTTGTGGGCATGAAGTCGCTAAGATGGCTTGATCTATCAAACAACAGACTGACTTCTCTTCATGATGACACCTTCTTAGGCCTGCACAGCCTTCATGTGCTGCGTCTTTCCAACAACTCTATCACTGGAATTAGGCCCAGGACTTTCCGTGATCTGCAGTACTTAGAAGAGCTAAGACTTAGCTACAACAAGATCCGAGCCCTGGGGGAAAGAATCTTTGAAGGGCTCGGTCTTCTTGAAGTCCTCGAACTAGAGCACAATCAAGTGCAGGAGGCACAAGTGGGTAGTTTCACAGGGCTCTCTCATGTGGCTGTTATCAACCTTTCTGGAAGCTGCTTCCAAAGTCTGCCGGACCAAATTTTCAAAGGTCTGTCAAAGCTTCACAGCCTTCACCTGGATAGAGGTTGCCTGACAAGGATCACAGCTCAAGCTTTCAATGGACTTTCTAGTCTACGGAGGCTTTTCTTGCAGCACAACAACATCTCTACCGTTGAACACCAGAGCTTTGCGGACCTAGTTAGCCTGCTGGGACTAGACCTGAGTTTCAACAAGTTGGAGGTTCTAACAACCAACACATTCTCTGGTCTTAAGAATTTGGAGTACTTGCTGTTGTCCAACAATGAATGTGGACAATTTCTGCAGAATGGCACAAAACAGGAACTCCCAAGGCTGCGCTACCTGGACCTGAGAGCTAATGCTTTGACAAGCATGGTCCCTGATTTCTCAGAGAGTATGGAAAAACTTTTGCTGTCTGGAAACCAGTGGAAATGTGATTGCAGTGCCCTTCCACTCAGAAACTACAGCTTGAGGAATCCACTGGTGGTGCCTCGGCAAGTGGAGACCCACGCAGAGGGTGAAGAGCCTGACACAACTATCACCATATACAACAACATTACATGTATCAGCCCACAGCGTCTAGCTGGTCAGGACCTGCGGGACACTGACAGTGAACTTTTCCAAAGCTGCTAAACAAACACACACAGATGTGTTAAGTGAATTATTTAGAGTGTTACCTGTGATATTTTAAGCAGTTATAAATTAATTCAGTTTTTGATTTCAGCTCTTTTTTTTCAATTGTAATACCAATACACGGCTCAGATTGTTTCACATTTTCATTTTACAGATATTTTGTTGGCATTTGTAGCCTTTGCAAAAAATGCTTAAAACATTTGATTTCAATGAAAATAAAAAATAAATTATTATTGTTTTACTTTATGGAGTGACATATATTAAAAGTAAATGCTTTATTGTAGGAAAATGCAAAGGCAATTAGTAACTTGTCACATCTCTACAAAGAAAAGAGAATTTGACAAAATGCACTGCAAATGCTTTGAGACAATTAAGTTTATACTGACACTGAGTAGTAAGATGGGCTCTACAAGACCTGATTTTTTTCCACTTTAACTTTTAGTCAACAAGTGAGGTTGTTTGAAAAAGAGACATATTTCCAAGAGATATTTAAAAAGATATCTTTAAATGTAATGCATTTAAATGTTTTAAAAAATATACTTCAATGTATTTTGAAGTTTATTGTCCCTCTTTAAACCCCTTGAACCTACCTTCACCTTTATCAAAACAATGTAATGGCAGTTTCATAACCCTTTGAGAAAATAAACTGGGAACAGTGGACCAGAAACTTTTGGAGGCCATGGTAAAGGCCTATTATTTGAAACAGAAATGTAGTAAAATTCATTAAGAACTCCATAAAACGTACACAAAACTGAGAGCAACAAGCTTAAATGTCATTTTGAGATTGGATCAATATGCTTTACGTAACAACAGCTGTTCATTTCTGTAGGTGAGGTAACTGAACAAATGTTTGGCCAAAAAGACAAGCAAGAGGAAATATCTACATGGTTCAGACACTAAAATGTTAGTTATACGTTAAGTATTTTGCAGATGTGTGTGTATTTTTTTTTTTTTTTTGAAGTATTAGTGATTCCTGTTGTTGCAAACTACACAATGAAATAAAGGTTTTCAAATCCGTGTACATTTACTTTTCAAAAAACGCTCTACGTAACACACAGTTATCTTTCTGCATCCAGGGGAAAAATTAAGCCACATTACCTACATGTAACTTAAACCACTGACTTGCACAAAATCATTCATTAATTAGCCAAACGGTAAATTCTGCGGGAAAAGAAATGTAATAGAGCACCATGAATACATGCCCCTCAATAGTAACGGAATATGTGTAAAGTTACCTTTTTGTCAAACAGTTGGCTCCTGAAGGTCAACGGAGCACTTGCTGTGAAGTTATATCCATTTTTATCTATTTATTTGTGTCATAGCTAGCCAGCTAACGTTAGCTTGTCGGTAGCAATCTACAAATTGCCGTTTCAACAAGCCAGAATGCTAGCATGTACATTGGGTGGATTAACGCTAACTAACTGATAGTTTACGTAGCGTTAGCTTAGTTTTGTTCATATTCTTGTATACATTTGACTGCTTATATTAAATCACCTCGAACTCTTGTCTGTCACGCTCACGAACAGTCACATCAGATGCAAAGTATGTAAATTTTAAAAAGAAAAAAAAAATTAAGCCAAAATTGATTATGATATGTCTGACAGCACTTGAAGGCAACATTGTTGAAGTCTCACACGTGCTGCACGAATAGCTTTCCGTTGCCAGTGGTAACCAATAAACCTCAAATAGTGAAGTGCGGTTCATAAACGGTAACGTTACATAGAAACTTGTTCATCTTACTGGTACTTACAAGTCTGTTCGCGCTCGCTAACTTAGTTAGTAATGGACCCAAAACCTTCCTCGTGTTGGGAATCAATTCTGGAGAAACTGAAACATCATATACCGACCGTTGACTTCGACTCAACATCAGTATGTGCTCTCTTCTCCCTCAAAATGTTTTAATATCCTCCAATTTACAACACATACACATAACTTTATTCACAAATGCTAAAAATACTTTTTTGTTGACCTTACAGCCAGAAAATGAGGAGCTTGTCACCATTTATCAACGTCCAGCTGGTCATTCCCTGAAGATCCCGGAAGATTTTGAAAGTTTTTCAATAGATGATGATGAACTAGAGGTTAGTTTATTTTAGTTTCATGACTGGTAAAGCAGGAAATGTTCACACCCCCAACGAAAACATGTCTGGTAATGTTTCTCACTATGTTTCTCTTTTTGTGTGTGTTTTCTCAATCAGGAGCTGGTGAAATCTGCAGCACAGTCAACCAGGTCAGAAGAAGTTTGCGGCCAGAGTGTGAAGATGGATGATGATAAAACTGTAAAAGTCACTACTACAACTCCATGCTCTGATGCTGACATTGAGGTGATAAAAAAATTAAAGCACCTGTACTGAGGAGAGAAAAGTACACCAGTGTATGATGGCATACAATAATTATGCATCATTTTCTTTCCTGATTCCCTCACCATTAAAGGCACGGTCTTGTGAGGGATGTATTGTGGAGATGAACAGAGCCAAGCTGGAGGCCTCAGGAGGAGCAAATTTGGACAAAACTAAATCAGATGAGGGTTTTCCTATCCTCTCATTTGCGGTGAGTTTGGGAAAATAAACAAGGTTGAGTTGTAATATTGTTTGTCAGGTAAATATCCTCCCAATTTTATACCTTCTTATCAAAATCATTGATGTCAGAGGCTTGACCAGTGGGATTTGGATGAAGTTCTCCAAAATCTGCAAGAGAACAGATTATCTCTGCACCAATATGTGTCAGCTGAGCCTGCAAAGACACATACAGGTAAAAAATTATAACACACACCACTTTGGCTATACTGAATGATTAAGATTTTTTTAGGTTATGTATTGATCATTTTTGTTATTTTTTTATTATCTTGATAAATAGTTTGAACCACTTTTTTTTCACAGATGGTGACGAGGACAGATCCAAGGAGGATATAATGAAGAAACTAGTTGCTTTATATGATAGTCAGTCAACCATATCTGTTTCGAACCCTTTGAAAAGTCAAAACGATGGGTAAGTCATATATCTGATACTACTACTACTACTACTACTACTTATAATAATAATAATTATAGTCATCATCACCTTTACATGCAGACAGAAACATGTGTGGAACAAATCATCGGTGAGGATGGAAG
This sequence comes from Acanthurus leucopareius, assembly GCA_029814765.1. NCBI lineage: Eukaryota > Metazoa > Chordata > Actinopteri > Acanthuriformes > Acanthuridae > Acanthurus > Acanthurus leucopareius. The sequence goes on along the minus strand of JAQMCX010000021.1, from coordinate 7,467,379 downwards.
CAGAACTGCAGCCGAGCCACCACGAATGTCCCACTGTTTATATTGACCTGCGTTGCCCTGATCCTTCAGTAAAACCAACAAGAACATCCTCAAATATTTCGTCAGAGTCCAAGCCAGCAGCCAAACACAACACTCACCGGGAATCACCACCTACACAGAAACCAAAACTTAAAGTGCATAATGGATCGCAGATGAAGGACAGGTTAACTAAACATATCCTGCTTTAGAAACATTTGTCATGCTTTAGTCTGGCACATTTTGTTTCATTCAAGTTCATACTGTCATTTCTCTGCTTCAAGGGAAGTGACCGGCAAGAGCATGTTGCTTCAGAAGATAAAGGAGATGAAAAAAAAGGGGGAAAAAAGTCTCAGTAAATATAGAGATCCTCCATACTCAGTGCCTGGGAACAAAGTAGAAGAACTAGAGGAGAAGCTACCCCATCCTGAGTTGACATGTAGACATGAGTCACACCACCTGTTGGAAGTTAACCAGCCTTCACATATACAGTTTGAGTGCAGAAACGATAAAATGGAAAGTCCACCAACAGCTCAGCAAAGTACAATCAAAGAGCCAAAGCAGCAGAGGTATATCATTTTTTCTTAATCATTGTGTCCATCATTGAAGATAAACAAATTAAAAACATGACAATGCTTTTTTAAGTAACCAACAGGTACGACAAGTTAAGCAGACACAGCTTAAACAACGTCAGCAAATTCTGAAGCAACTGGAAAAACATCGACCAACCAAATCTGTCGATCAGAAGCAGCCAGCTGCCGAAAGAACCAATGTCCTTTATGATTTTGTAAGTTTGAAAATAAAATCTAAATTTAAACTCATTAATAAATGCATTCACTTATTAAAACTCATTTTTAGGAAGCATCTCATCTAGAGCCAATCAGCACTCTACCAGCAGATACAACTAAAAACGAGTGTGTGTTACTGATCGTTAACCTCGCTAGTCCTGGTGTGGTTGAACAAAGAATTCATGGCAAGAAAAAGCATCTGTATTCAGCTGAGACCAGATCACACATCTACAACACTTTAGTGGCTTGGTTTCTGTCTTTGGTAAGTGTGCAGAGGCTTCTCTCACTTAATTTGTGCTGAGGTTATTTATTTGTAAAGCTGAGATTATCATTCACCATCTTAGGTCGGTCCAGACCCACATCATGATGAAGATGAGGCTGCTGCAAAGTATCCATTCTGGGTTGCTGGACTACAGCAGCTGTGGACAGAGGATGGACTGGCTCTGCATGTTTTAGCTGTAGCTCGACACTGTTACACACCGAAGGTGAACAGCAAAACAAACCACCAAATGAAAACACGCTTAACTCTTAAGGCTTTTCAACGTCTGTTGATCTAAGCACTGATGATGTTCTCCTTTTGTCTGTTTTGTAGAACAGGGGTAAAGACATCCAAGCACCTTTCAATAATCATGTCTGCAGATTCCTCTCTGAGACCTCACTCAGTCTAATTGCTGAAAGAGAAGACTTGAACCATCAAGCCTCAGCCTCGCTCATCCATCTACCCTCTGTCTGTTTGAACCGTTTCATTTCTGCCACTTCCAACAAAAAGGTGGTTTGTTTCAGAGAGTGTGATGTTATATAATTTCGAACACACAGATGATTTTGCACTGTGTTGACTGTATTCGGTTCCCTTGGCCTTGTATTTCAGGTAATAGATAGGACATTTGGTCTCAGTCCAGGGTTTTACTGGCAGACTGTGGAAACTCAGGAGTGTGTTTGTAAGGGAAGCGACGCCACACTGGAGCTGCACACAGAAGTGAGCACATTGTCCTTCAAAAGTTTACTTTGCAATAATGATTATTCTTTTTTAACAGCTTTCTTTTGAACATCTGATGCACTGACTCAGCTGCATGACAACAAATGTGGTGAAACTCAATTTATGTTTATTTTCCTCCTATTTTTCTCGCAGGTATCAGTTGCTCTGGGGTGCAAAGCTTTTTTCCTGCATCCCTCCATAACACACTACACCCTCCAGCTTCTTTTTGAATCAGGGCTGGATGTGTGTGGTTTGCGGCTCCTTTATCCACCGCAGGGGCTCCTGAGCAACAGTGCCGGTACGACATAACTAAAGCCATCTGGTCATAATAAACTCAATAACTCCTTGTGGCCACATGGTCTGTTTTGCATCCTGGTTCCAACTGTGGCTCAGGGCAATTTTCAGTGTCTTCACTATAAATAGTCTGAAAAGAATTCTCTCTGATTCATAGGTGCTGTGCCAGTCATCCAAAAAAATGATGACAACTGCCAACCTGTTCTTGCCCTGGCTGTTCGGGGCCCTAATGCCCACTCAGTTTTGAAAGATTTAACGAGATCCTTAGATCATCTGCTGCTCAGAAAGACAGATCCAACTTCTCTCAACTCTGTTCTCTGCAGAGGTCAAGAACCTCCACTCCTCTACTCCCCTCGCCTGGTCAGTCAAGTCCACAGAGAGCTGTGCTTGTGGTTTTCAGGGAAACTTGGCGAAGGAAGTGCACAGAATGACAACCAGCCTTTGAATAGGTTTGATGTCCAAGTTCCAAAATACAAAATGTCATTTGACGGTGTGATAGCTTTCGTGTTAAATATGCATTCTGTTAGTTAAGATGAGGCTTTTCTGACCAAATATGACATGGCTTAAAAATAATAGAAGAGGAAGGCCCTGATCTGGGTTAGCCATTTTAAATGAACTGTAGATAAAATGAAATTGCTTTGATTTTTTCTTTTGTTTTTCAAAAATCTTAATTTCACTAATTTACTCAAATATACTTAAACAGATATCAAAAAGTTTACTTATTACATGCTTAAGCGTAGTCCCTTCATTACTGTGATACTGTTTTTTTATTCTTACAATGTTTAAATCAGTCACCTTCACTTTTGTTTCTAGGATTCTTCCCTCAGATGACAGAGTCAAAGGGAGCCTGTCCGATTTTAGCAGCTCACCGTCCTTTCTGTGTGCGACGACAAAAGGTACTGAGACTCTAACAAGAAGCCAGAAATGTTTTAAGGTGGAAAACTGGCTCATGTCAACATGTAATTTTCAACTTTCATTTGTCCTAGGGGACACTTTGTTTGCATTATGGATCAAAGATTTTTGCTCAAGAAAAAAATCCATCTCTCCCTCTCTAGCTGACTTGCTCCTCCTGGTGTCACCTGTCGTACCTCCATGTTGCTACGGCCAGGTTTTGGCTGTTTGTGAACGCAGAGGCTTTGGTCTGAAGGGCCTGCAGAGGCTGCAGCTTCACAGCCACGGAGCTGCAGTCCTCAGACTCACCAACCAGCAGGTAGAAGTGCAAGATGCTTTTTGAAATCTAGAAATAACTAGTTAAGACATCATGCCATCATGAAAACTTTAGCCATTGTTCAGTATTGGTGATCTTGATCATTAAATCTTAGCATCTTAGTATCAAATTTCCAGCTGTGTGGCCAAATCAGATTTTTTTTTACTTTTGTGTTTCTCATCACTCTCTTAAAGCCAGTGTATTTGTTTTTTCTAGGCGCTTGTGTTCTGCAGTCCACACACCGTGACCCTGAATCAGGAGGAGCTGAAGCTGCCCTCTCACTGTCTGGTGTTGTTATTGACAAAAGAAAATGCAATGCATCACAGTGTCAGTCTGCCAGCAGGTCTGAATTCCAGCTTACATTAAATCCACAGCATAAATCACGCACTTTGTCAAAAAGGAAAAAAAATGCATGGAATAATATGAAAAGCCTGTCTTGTCAGTTTTTGTCAGTAAAATAACAATGCAGTCGCCATATTGTTTCAGCCCTAATGAGAGAACTTAAGGCACAAAACCTCCTGAGTTGCATCCTCTCCATACCTGATGGTCATTACACAGTAGAGCCAAGCTTCTGTTTCCACACTGTGCCCTACAGCAGTGACCTGTTCCACATCTTTGGTAAGCACTGTGTGCTCAGTGTCAGTGGGGAAGTCTAACACATGCTCCTCTGCTGCTACCCTTTATGTTTCTTGTGTTTTTTCTTAGTTAGATGTATGTGGGCAGTGCCAGACCCCTTCAGCGTCACGCTGTCCCGTCTGAAGTGTTCATCCAACTCTAACATGGAGCAGGTGGTGATTTTGACCTTGTGTGGGAAGGACATGAGTCGAGGCCTGAGCCTTCTACACAGAGTGCTGACAGAAGGACCAGAAGGTGGGTCAGGTTCAGCTTTATTTCTGAGAACACAGCCAGTCCTGGGTGTTTGAACTGGAGGAGGCATAAATACACATAGCAGCCTATACAGTTACACTATACATATTTACTATTAAAAAATATACATACAGTTAAATAAAGAAAGAAATTGGTATGTTTATAAATAATTTAATCAGAATTATCTCAATTTACTCCCTGTTTATTTTTTTTTATTTTTTTTAAATAAAATGCAGGATTCAAGCTGTCTGGCCTGAAATTTCTGCCTGGACTGACTCGACTTCAGGCTCAGGAACTGAGTCCATATGAGGTGGGAGAGCCGCTCTGTAATGACACCATGGACAGACTGATGTCCTCCCCTGCCCTTGTGTGTGCTCTTCGACGAGTTGATGCTTTTGCTTCACTGAGAAAGCTCCTGCCACACAATTATCTTGGTAACCTCAGAGTCCTGATGTCATCCACACCTGAAGTGGCCTTCAGACAAGCCTCCCTCTTCTTCTTTGAGCATGACCTGATTCCAGGTACATTTCGTGACTGGAAAATGTGCAGTTAGATGAAGTATTTAAGCATATGACAACATTTAGGGAGAAATGAACTGATTAGTCTTCATTGTGTATAAGCTGGCAGAGGGCTCATCACCCCACTTCTTTCCTCTACAGACCACAGAGTACCCCCACTCCTAAAGGCTCTTCCTCAGAAGTGCAGCATGAAAGGTGGTTAAAAATAAGAAAAACAACCCCTGTTTATGTTCAGCTATGCTGAACTTGTTTGATGATGTTTCTAGCATTATTATATTTTACATTGTTACCCATTAGAAGAACATTTTCTCTAGTGTGGGAATTATACTGATGAACTCCTTTTGACTCTTAATTCTCACAGTTTCCTGGCCCAAGACAGTGCTTACAGCATATGGGATGTGCTTGTCTTCATATCACTAATCAACATACAAACACTCAGTATAAATCTGAGTGACCAATATATTTTGTGCAGCACAGCTTGTGTATAATAGTGACAAACTGTCTCGAGGATGTTTCATCATAATACAAGTTCTGTGTATTCTGTTACAATGATGAATTAATAGAGTTTGTAAATGTTGCATGACATGAAAATAACATTGAACCTTTAAAGTATCAAAAGTATGTCCAAATATTAAACACTGGGGTAAAAGTAACAAGCCATTTATCTCTTTAGATCCACAGCTGCAGCTCACTGTGTGTCTGATTAAGCCAAGGAACTGGAGTGCTGCTCTAACTAAAATAGTCAACAAACTCAAGCTGAGCGGCCTCACGTTGGTGGGCCTGCGAGTAGTGACCCTGAACAAAGGCAATGCTACTTCACTGCTGTCTGCAGAAAGTGTAACCGTAAATAATTATTTTACTGTAAAATAAGATTTACTTTCATGCAAACGTAAGCCTTGATAATTCACACAGTGTTTTGTGCAGGACCCTGCAGACTTTGAGGCCCATGTGGAGTTCCTGTGCTCTGGCTCCTCATTGGCTCTCTGCCTTGAAGGGGAGGATGCTGTGAGGAGGCTGCTGGATGTGCTGGACCACGAGGACTCATCCCTGTGGACCACCTGTGATGGCACAGCTCACTCATACAAAAGCATCTATGGTAAGTGCAATGCACATTGGTCCACTTCCAAGGTCATGGTTGCTATGTATGCCACAATGTTTTTGCTCACTGTGTTTGAAATGTTGGTAATCAATCCTGCAGGATCGGGATCATATCAGAAAGCTATTAGGGATGTGAGGAGTTTTTTTCCAGAGGGACTCTGCTGTCCTGAGACAAGCACAATGCGACAAGAGCAAGTATGCTTGTAACCTGCAGGTTTTGATACTTGAGTTTTGCCCTCAACAGAACAGCAGCAAGCATTCTGTGTTTGTGCCTGGTTTCTTGTTTCAGATACTCCACATGTGCTCAGACCCTTTGGCCTCTGTGGAGCGTGAACGGAGCTGCAGACTGACCTCAGTGGGCCATGATGGAGGTGTGGACTACTAGTCTTGTGTTATATTCATGCACATACAATTATATTTATTGATATTTTCTGTAAAGAGCAACGCAGCACTCTGCAGAACCGGACCCTACTGTATGCTCAAGTTACATGACTGGTGTATTCATAATCACAAGAATGCATGTTTTCTGGAGTGTTGTCATGTCATGTAACTCAATTTAAACTCTAATCATTGAGCACTGCATGGTTTAACTCTTGTAAATCAAAATAGGTCCCTTCTAATTATTTAATCATTTATTTTGACTTTGGCAGGGAGTTCTCTAGAATGGATGTTGAAATGTGACTCAGTTCCAGTTGACCTTTGTAAAACATGCAAGAAACAAATGTTCTCTTTTGCTTGTTTGTTGGCACCAGGGTCCCTGATACACAGTGCTCCCTGGCAGACAACCTGTCTGCTAATACCGGTTAACACTCCACCCCTCAGCACAGTGCCATCCCATCTGGATATGCTGGAGCAGCTGCTGAGGTCAGGCTGCCATCTGGTGGCAGGGAGGATGAGCATGCTGGATGATGAGCAGAGGAAACATATTGCTGAGATCCTTAGTGTTTCTTCAAGAGGAGATAAGAGGGTCAGAGGTTTGACTATGAAAGAAGTTACTTAAGGGCTCACTGTTTAACAAATAGTAAGTGATTTACTTTTTTTCTTGTTCAAAAGATGGCTCAACTCTCCCAGGCACCCTGTCTCATCATGGCTCTGCAAGGGGAAACACCTGCAACCCACTTCAACTTGATCCTTAAAAGGTTTGGAAAACTGTTATTTATTGTACAAATACATAAAATATTTACATTAAAAAATATCTTTTCCTTTTTTCTACACTTGTTATCATTAAACTAGCATTTACAAGGAGAACTCAGACCTTGAAAAAGTGGGGAAAATGATCATCTACCCAAAGAACAAGAAAGTGGTAAATAAATACCAGTTTTCTTGTTCTAAAATGCCCTTCCTTATTCTTATTGGATAAAATAGTGTATTTCACTGCTTTATTTATGTTTGTTACATTCTTATAAAACACAGTTTTAGTGCATCAGCACCTGTCTTTGAACTTGTGTTTTTTCCTCCAGGCCAAGCAGCTGATTTGCTACCTATTTGATGTCTTGTCTCCTGAGAGCTGTCTTAATGTTGTGCTATGAAGTTCAGGTGGATTCACACATACAAGCACATTTATCAGAGTTTGAGCTCCATCAGTTTTCTACGATAAAAAAATATTTTGAATTCCAATTGTAATCCTGTTATAACTCCATGATTGGTTTTTATCATTTTTTTAAAAATTCTATCTCATGTAATAAAAGTTTTTCTTACTTTTCTTTCTCTCAGAATTCACCTTTCCCTTTTTCTGATGTTCACTGATCTTCTGAGGCACGAGCAGTATTTTAGGAACTTTTTTTCTGTAAGTTGTGTTTGAGACAAAGAGTATCCACACATTTCAGATGAAAAATTATTTTAATTCTCAAGATGATAAAAATAATTTTGTGAACTCTGTAAACCATTGCATAACTGTAGTGTAACAATTTAACAAGTGTTAACAAACTAGTAATACACTACAGAAAGTATGCAGTACACAATCCTCAATGTAGAAAAAAAAAAGTTCTAGTATACTAAGACTCGCACCTATGTTTGTGTTCACAACACAAAAAATATCAATATACCAACAGAATAATTTCTACGATTATCAGTATTTCCTACATATCCATACAGTTTGTCACAAAATAAGGGACATATTTTTTAATCTATAAATAATGTCTAAACCCATCAACATTAGGTAAATAAATCCATGAAATGCAGTTTCCTCAGAATTAACATTTTCTATTAAATCACTGTATTACCCTGAGAAAAAGAAACACACTTCTTTCCTTATATATCTGCATTATGCTGACAAATAGAAACTTGAAAACTTGCATTTTAGTTCTAATAAATTTTATTGAATAGCAGTTCACAACTAGATGCTACATCATAATGAATTAACTGCGCTCCATAATATCCAGTGACCTATTCATTGAATATCTAATTTAGAACAATACATTCAATATCTCAGGGCTTCAATGTTAAAATAACATTTCTACTGTAATTTTCTAAAGTATATGGAACAACCAGTTCCACATTCAGATTATTTACTTTCGACAACACTTGTTGTACTAGTATTTTACTTAATTTGAACAGCTCCATACATCATACTCATACACATGTACAAGATTGCATAAATCTTCAGGCTCCATTTTCATAATATTAAAAACAAAAAAGACAACACAACAACTAACAATAATGCAAAATAGATAAAACTATTCCAATGCAGAGCATAATGATACATCTATTACAGTTCATTTACAAGATTCTTCCTATTTGGTGCTTTTCCTTACAAATAATTGAGTTTTTGGTGCCAAATGACTAATTGAGATTAAAACGATATATTCAGTGGCTAAGTATTGCTTTTTTTTGTCTTTTTTTAAAATGGCATGGCAAATACAGACTGAGACAGATGATTATCAGTCGACTATAACCTTTGTTTCTTGCTGTGGACTGGTTAAGAAAATCTCATTAGATTAGCCTTTTTTCTTTCAGCTCAGGTGGCCTGAATGCAGATTTATTTAGCAATTACACTGTGGTCCACAAAAATATTGTAAGGCACTGGAATTTTGATTCCAATTAAACATGTAGTGTTTTATCAACTGACTTAGAGCAAACACTGTCTCAGAGACATATTTTTAATACCAATCAAACATCATGTAAAAATTAAAAGGCACAGATGTACTTGAAAATGTTATTGGTCCGTTAGAGAATAATTGAACAAATCTAAAGAAATGTTAAGAGATGCAAGCTGTGCTTACCAGGTGAATGTTTGTTTCATTTTTTAAGAAAACTTGAATTGGGGTGAGTAGACCACTGATGAGACTGATGACCAACAACAAATAATCATAGCAACCATTCAGCTTTCATAATGTCTGTATCTGCCATTAATGTTTGTCACAATCATTATCTGTCCCCTGTATTTTGTTACAAAAAAAAAAAACTAATTTGGACCACGGCTTTTAGGAAAGATAGAAAACAAAGAGTTAGAAAGAAAGCACCTTACAGTCACTGCAGGCCTATCATAACAGCATATAATGCATAACCATCAATTTCCAATGTGATTGAGATTATGTAGTTAAGCAAAAATCAACAACAGAAGAAAAAACCAAACAAAAACAAACTTCAGAACAGTAGTTGTAGTGAAGTTTATATGGCCACTTCAGAAGCACAAATGTCATTCATCACTGACATTCCTTCACTGTAGACAACAATTAAACTGACACTGAATCCTCGCTTAAGGTCAGCATGTGCTAGCCAGTATTGCACAAACCTGCCATAAACGTCAATGTATATTTAACACAGAATCAAATATACAAATACACATTTTGTAAGGATCTGACCCATGCATTTTTGATCAACTCACTATAATTAACTTTATATAGAAAAAGATGCCATTAATTACTGTTAATGAACATTATCTATTTAAGGTACTAGGTGGTTACGTTTTAAAACTCAATTTAGGTTCGTAACTGAAATAAAATGAATGATGAAATGTAGTACAAAAGAAATATCAACAGTACAGGTCTTTGGTAAAACTGCAAATAATGGGCTCAAGTCCATTAAATTTTTAAGCAAAAGCCGTTAGCATAGTCCTGTTGTTTAATCACTAAGAGGATATACTGTATGTCCTGTTGATGAACTATCAAAGCAAAATCCGTTCAAAAACAGAATTCCTGCTGCTCACATTGCTAGACTTGGTCTGAGTTTCGTCTGGATGGTCTCTGTGTTCTGACCTGACATTCAGCACTTTGGAAAAGACCAACTGCAGGCTAATCCGTTGGAGAGTGATTATATTGTTAATTTTTTTTTCTTTCTGTCAGAATACATATTTGGACAGCTACCACAACACCACTTTGGTTCATTTTCAGATCACGACACTAGACATCATTAATTTAGTTGGCTTCACAGGCAAAACAAAATGGACTAGAAGGTCCTGTGAAGTTAGCTGCATCATACACTGCTTTCTGGTGTATGGAGGGAAAAAAAATACAACAAAAGTACATTTAACTTCAGTCAAATTTTTAAAAAGGGACAATCTACAGCAGTAAAGGTGTGTGACATCATTCTAAGTGTGTAAAAAAAGAACTGAACTTTGACTTAAATGCATTTACAAAAATGAATAATTCAATCCAATTAGTCAAGTTAGATGCAGAAAACAGACCTTTTCAGTTTCTGAAATCTGAGCTGTGGATGCACAACAACATTCAAACATCTAAATGTATAACAAGAAACTACATTAATACCTTTTCCAGTAGCAGCGAAGCTTGCAGAACTTATTAAGCCTTTACTACACTAAAAATAAGTCAATACAAAGATAATGGCAGTGTGACACAGTGCGAACTTTTTTTTTGTTTGTTTTTTATAGCTGGTTAATATATCGCATAACATGCAATACCAGAAGTGTTTAGGCTGCCTTTTAATGCTATAATATAATCATGAAAACGCTAAAATACCATAACTTTTCTTGATATTTTTCCTCTGAGTTGCTTAATTATCATTTATGTGAATGTAAACAATGCATCTTCCCATATTTATAAGTAGCAAAAGGTGTACCTGGAGATACATGATTTTCTATTGAATTTAAAGCAAGAATAAAAGATTTTTTTAACACAGTAGAAGGTCATTTCAATTAGAGAAACCTAAGCACAAATCTTACGCAAAATCCAACTTACAAGTTTACTACGGAATTCTTCGATCACTGCAGAATTATTACACTGACACAACCTAAAGTTACTAAACGGTTTAAAAAGCATTTGTATATGTTGCTATATAAATCCTCCATTTGCATACTCCCAAATGTTAAATTGAAAAACCTAATTTCAAAGACTGAAGCTGCACCAAAAGAGCACCATGGCTGAGGAATGAGTGGGCGGGGAGAGAGTGGAGGTTTATTTCTAAGGTTGAAGTCAGGACACAGGCACTGACACTGTTTGTTTTCAATTATCTTCTGCAGAAATACTTAATGGGGTTGGGCCAAACACACTTGCGTATATTTATATTTACACATTTAGTCAAACACATGTCAATGCTTCTGCAAAGTTTAACAAGACACATTATGCAGAAACCTGTGCACAAGCTTAAACTACTTGTGTTTGCTCTGACAATTCTACACATAACCTTTTCCACTAAGGCAAGGCACTTTAGAGTTAGAGGCCGATATGTTCTAGACAAGGTCAAGAGGCTAGATTCCTACAAAAATCACCATTTCAGGCTTTTAGCAAATACAATACATGCTTCTCTAATGTCTAGGCTATATAAATCTCTACAAAACAAAACTAACTGATTGAGTAACAGCCTTAACATGTAGCATGTGCCTTACCGATATTACAGCTGCTGGTTATGCCTAAAATGCATTTTAAATTTGCACTTATTTGATTGAAATTTTATAAATCTAACTATGAAAGTAGAAACTATTAAGTACTTTTCTATGAAATCTTAATAATATGTAGATCCATGCCATGATTTAACATTAGGAAACAGGAAATATTCAAATGATGTTTCACAGTACACACAAAAGCTTCAGACATTAGCTTATATAGAAAAAAATTATAAATCTAAAAAAGACACAAAAGAATACCTACAAAGCAGCTTAAAGCAAATTTCTATATACCCTTTAATAAAGTCCCAGGTCAACAAAGTGCTGTAGTATAAATCAAAGTTCTTCAGAAAATTGGTCAAAATAATGATGTTTGACTGGCTGCATTTAAAAATTTTGATGGAAAATTTATGATTAAGAAAATGTGGCTTTACTCAAAGAGGAACACTGCAGAATTCTGGCTAAATGTGTTTCCTTGTTTAGTTAGAATTACAGAAAAACGTTTGGTTCAGCACTAACACCTTAGTGGATGTAAAACATGACAATCTGCATAATCTGTTTCTATTGTTCGACAATACTTTTGCTGAATTTCTTTTAAATTAATCCCTCTACATGGTGTTAAATGCAATAATGAAGGTGTGTATTCATTCCTCAGAGCATGGAGCTTCTTACAATTCAAGAACTGTCTGGTACAATGAAGTTGATCAGTAAAAAATTTCACTCATCAGTTTTAGAAGCTCCATGTGCAGTAAATGGTCTGAATACACACATTTGTTTTTTTTTGTTTTTTTTTTTATCTCCAGGCTGATCAAGCTAAAACAAAAACATGATTTCTTAACAAAGAATCATTTACACTGAGAATCTTATATGTCAGATTTCTTGATTTGTTCCTCTGTAATTTAACAAAAATCTTTTTTGTGTTTTGCCCATTTTATGTTTAACATCAACACTCTATTTTCAGTCTTTATGCGGTGTTTTCCATGCATTTAATATCCCAGCCTGGAATGCCTATGCCGCGTGCTGTTGTGAGAAAATATCAGCAATGGATTTGACTATATTGCTGTATTACTGTGAGATATTTTTTTTGATCTACTATAGGAAACTTTACATGTTCCTACAGAGGTCAGTGGGCTTCAGGGCAGCTCCCCTTGATATTGTCACAAAGGATACTTTGTTCCACCATCAGAATAACTGGAAAAATACATATAGATGTATAGTATAACAAGGATATAGTTCTTTTTATATAAACCTCTAAAACTAGAACTTTTTAGATATATTTTTTGTTAGGATATAATATTAAACTTAATTTCTCTAAAGAGACAATAAGTTGTGATGTAACAGTTTTACTTAAACCTTTGTTTTACCCTACATAGATTTCCACTTTAATTTCTGAGGAGTTGAGGATAAAATGCGTTCATATTTGCCTTTGGGGGACTTAAAGTGCACTACTAAAAATTCAACCTCAGGAGATCAGACTGATCCACACTAATTTCAAGACGCAGTGAAGTATTTTAAGTCCATGAACAGCAAAACGCTGGGCTGAAATACATGCTCATTACTGTCTTTGTATATACAAATTTTTACTAAGTTTACTAGTCCTGTTTGCATTTTTTAAAATATGAATTTACCATAAGAGCAATATGTCAGGTTGGCAATGCATATTAGCTAATTTTTTTGGGGGGGGGGAAGCCCAGGTACGGGGATGAATTCATTGCAAAGTGTAAGCAAAGTGCCTTGTGTCTATTAGAGTGTCCGAATCATGACTGAAGAGCTGAGCAGGGGCATCACACACAAAATTAAAATTCTAAACTTAGTGCTTTCTGATTGACCAAGGTATTATGTACATGAAATGAGCAAAAACTATATTGATTGAATCTCCTGTACACAATCTGATTTGTAATACTATTTGTTTGTCAGTCAAACATCATTTTATTCTAAATTAAGCCGATCACTGTATGAAACAGACATTGCTATTTAGAAAATGTAATATGTATTAGTAGTTTTTCAAAGGGCTAAATCTTTAAATAGTACCTTGAGTAATTGTACATCACCACTTCAATATTTTTGTTCTACAATAGGGACATTCTGTTTTACTAGGAGCACAGTTCTCACATAGTACATAATGTTGGCAAGGCTGCAGAACAATGCAACGATCATGCTTTTGGCAAACTATACATTTCTTTGACTGAAGCTGATATATTACCTGTTGGGGAAGAAAAGAATGAATATCAGCTACAACCTAAAAATACAGTACATGCAGACTTTTCAAAGAAGCATGCTTGATGACAAAATGTAGATCTGAATGCTCGCCTGATTAAGTGCTTTAAAACTATGTAAATGCTACAAATGAAATGCCGTGTGTGATCTAGTCTTTCTTACCCCATCTATAAGGTCTAGGTCATTACGCAGCTGACTCTGGATGGAGTGAAGCTTTGACAAGGGGAGCTGGTCCAGCTCTCCGTAGCTACGTAGAAGAGGTGTTCCAGGGGTGCGACAAAGCACATCAAAGTCCCCTTGCAGCTCTTTTAGCTTGCGCTCTGTTTCCTCCCATTTCTGCTCTGCAAGCTGCCGCTCTGCCTCAGCCGTTTTCGCTTGTTCCTTTGCTTCGTGAGCATCTTTCTGGCAAGCTTCACAGGCCTGGAACAAATTTGAGTCTTGTGATTAAAAACAACAAGAACTTGCTGTCCGTATAAAGAGAAAACACGATATACAAAGGCATGCACTGCAGTGAGAGCTCATTTAAAGCACTGACTTGTTTGACCTGATGCCAGGCCTCCTCCCATTGTTTAATCTTCTTCTTGGCCTCATCAAGCTCTCTAAAAAGGCGAGCCACATCAGCGCTGCTGGTTGCGGAGGATAGGCTGCTGAAAACTGGAGATGGACTCGGTGAAAAGCTGCCACTTACAAAGTCCCAAATGTTGCTAGCCCCTCCATTCAAACCTACATGTGTGATGTGTTCAAATCACAAGACCATGCACAAAGGTCAAAAAGTTAGCAGGGGCTTAGTGTGTGAGATATATTTACTCAGGTATATTTTTGACATATAAGACTCTAAGATTAAAATCTTAAGTCAAATGCTTTTTTGGGAGCTAAATTTCTGATGCTATCAGCTTACCCAAAGAGTTCTGGGAGGAGGAGGTGGGTGTTCCCAAGAGGCCATGCTCCTGCTTGGCCAACAAGTTTGAAGGTTGATTTTGTTGTGATACTGCTCCAGACAGCAGCGACTGCGACAGAGACTGTGAGAGGGAGCTTAGTGGGGAGGTGGAGAGCGATGATGAGGAATTAAAAGAGGATGATCGAGCCAGTGAGCCGGGAATGTTCACTGGAGCAGATCCACCAAGCACCCTTTGACCTGAGGAGGCAGTGAAGTAAAAACTGTTGTTGCTTTCAAGATAATTTACAAGAAAGTTAAGATGAGACAATTGCAATTGACTGGTCGAACAACTGACGAGAGGTCTCCTTACTTGCCAGCCCCACACTGTTGTCCTGCTCCTCCAACTCCTTATCAAGAGATGCAACATTGATGTCACTGAAGTTGAGGTCCAGGGCGGATCCTAAGGAAAAAGAAAACATGTCTGCTGACGTTTGACAACAAAATACAGAGTGGAAGTAGTCTGATAAACTGGTTTAAGTTGTCTTTCTATACACATACCTATGACAGACTCCACTGTGTTGCTCCCTGGATAGAAAGGAGTTGCTTTTGCATTCATTGTTGATAAGGTGGTGGGTGAAGAACTTTCCGAGCCAATACTAGAGGCCAAGCTGGATGTTATACTGGAGGTAAAGCTTGATGCCAAAGGGTTCACCGCAGAGAATACAGTATTTTGTGTCTAAAATAGAGAAAAGCTGTTAAATTCACAATTTTGTGCATAACAGTTAAGGTTCTCAAAATAATTACATCATATAGTACTATAAAGCTAATACCTCAAAGTAACAAATTGAAACACAAACCTGTTTTTCTTGGTCCAACAGTTTCTGATCCATTTGCCCCTTGCTCTTTATCTGAAAATGATAAATGATCAAATAACAAAGAAACAGCACTTTTCAGTGAAAAACTACTTTTTTTACATTCAGATTAAAGGGCATTTTGGCACTGCAGTTAGTCACAGGCTGACAAAGATAAAAGAGGCAATTTAAACACAAACTCTTTGGACTTTACCATTATTCATTTTACCAAATAGACCTAACTTGGTGAAAAGCCCCATTAAATACTGCTATTTCCAGGAGTTCTAGGCATTTGTCATGATTAATGTGGTGACCATTTAGTAAATTCCATCAGATCAGACTCAGAGGTGTGTGAACTGATAAAGTAAGCTAACTCTGCCTACCACTTGTAGCTTTAGGAGTCGAAAATACTGACCCAATACGTACGTCCAGAATGATAGAGACAGACATAATATATTGATTGGGTAACATTATTCAGTAACTTAACATCAAAAAGTAGCAACATCAAGAAGATTTTTTAATATATGGTTAAGAATATTTCTTATCACGGTTGCAGTGTTAAAATGTTAAGGTTTTCTTATTGTAAGATGAGTTTCTCAGGATTTTTACATAATCTAAGGGTGATTATCATCACTCAAGACAGCTCAAATAATGAAAAGTTAGTTGGGAAATTATTCACATATAAACTACTGGATTATTTATTGCTTCCTCATATTCTGAGCTCTCATCAAGGGATGAGATACTGTTGAGCTTTAAAAACCAAAAACACTGAATACAAGAGATAAACTTAAAACTAATACATAAAAAATGAAAATTTAACAAAAACTCAAAAATGAGAATGACATGGCAGATAATGAATGAGAAATAAATAAAACCATGACTCAAAATCAATAATAGTGATAATATATATGCAAAGTTGTCTAGGTGTTTAACTGTTCCTGAGGCTAAAGAGAGCAGACTGTGTACCTGATCCTCACGTTCAAAGCCTGGAGCTTTAGGATAGTTAGACATCAGAGATGAGACACTGGATGTGGTGGACTCTGAACATAAACTACTATTAGTTAAGGATTTGGGCCTGCTGATGGATCCCACTGGGGATAACAAACTGTCGCTTCCTGAGCTTGAAGTTACAGTTGAGCTATTAGAACATGAAACCTGAGAAAGAGAAGTGCACATGATTTTAATAAAAAAAAACATTATTCTAAATGAACAATGAAGGTTAATGTATCAACAAATAAAGACTAGCTGATTTGACCAAATTACTAAATTTCCTTTGTTTTTTAAAATCATTAGGTAATGAAATGTTTAAAAAAAGAGAAAATGGAAATAATGAAAAACAAAATTTTTAAAAAATGCCAACAGAAAAATGAGAAGATCATAAATTAAAATTTGATGATTTGATGACTGATTGCATCAACACAGTAGTAATTTAGGTAACTGCAAAAGCAGATATCCATAAGAACCCTGCCTGTTCTTGAAATCCAACACCATGGTTGAACTGATTCAGGTTAACTTTCAACTACAAGAGCCGAGACAGCAACAAAGAAAACATACACTTCCTACTTGTCCATTGCTACTGGTTACGCTGGTGGTGGAGTTGCCTCCACTGTTCCACTCAGTGACTGGACACTCTGAATACTGCTGAGAGCCCAGCTGGGACTGTGAACTTGACTGTATCACTGTTAGCAAAGAGCTCATTGTCTCTTCTGTAGAGGGGATTCCTGCAAAGTATCAAAACAAATATTCAGTTTTTCTAACATACAGTGTGAACAACTGTGTTGAAAGCAGCCAGTGACATTAACTTTTGATATGGTTAGGTTGAAATCAATTTTAGGGTTAGACATTTAGACAGATTTTCACTTACTTTCAACATGTGCAAATGCACAGAATGGTCCTCTGGGACAGTACCCAGTTTGTCGCATATCGTTGCATTTGGTGGATTTGTAGATCTTTGAAAAAGACAAACAAATGCGTCAATGAGATTACAAAGTCCATCATTAGTAAAACTAATCAGCCACAGCTTTGCAACAGTGAAGCTACAATGTCATTGTCCTAAATTTTGAAGCAAGGTTACCCAGTCAAAATAAATTTCTCCCATTACACATTCTGCTCATTACGGTTGTTTTGGTACCTCGTTTGTGTTGAAGACTTGAGTGAAAGAGCCTGGTCTCTTTCATTCAACATGTATTAGTACTCTACAGCACTCAAGTTTAACTAATCAAACTATTTTATTTTGAGTCATTCTTTGTAGAACTATAGTGCCAATAATTAGGCTTCCCATGAAATGCTTTTTAATGGTCAATCAAGAAGAAGTGAAATTAGAAGGATAAGAAAAAGGAGGAGTGGAAGAAGGAGAAGAAGAAGAAGAAAAAGGAGAATAAGCATAAAAAGAAGAATAGAAACATAGAAGAAGAAGAAGAAAAACTTTAACTATGACCTATCCTCCACAAGTAATTTCAGAGAAACAAAGTTCACTCACTTCTGGGTGAAACTGTTGTTCAGTGCGCGAGTGACAATACTGGCAATTGTCTCCACTGTCACACTTTGAGGGCTCGCCCCATTCATCCCCATGTTTCACATTAGGGCAAGGAGTTGACCTGCATTCATAGAGTTAGACATTTAACGCACTGCAGTAACACAACTTGACAACATTTGTTATTTTCAGGTAATCTGAGTCACATCTTACCTATATTTGAACTTTCTAGGATTTCGTCTTCGATCTCTACTGTTGTGGTAGTGGGGGCAAGCGTAGCCCTGTCTGCATAGTCTTGGGGGTTTAGTACACTGATCTGTTTTATAGTTGGCTAAAACAAAGTTGGTATCTGCAGAAAAGGTGCAAAGTATTAATGTCATCGTTTCTTTTATTTGGCAGGAATGAAGTGTGTTTATTGGTGTTGCATGAGCCCAGTATCATCCACGTGGGGTTTACTCACCTTGCCACCTGGGGTCTTCTGTCAGAGTTTTCTCAATCATAGCTTGACTTGCTAATACACCAGGCTGAAGGTCAGGAATGCCTTCCCCTGATCCCAACTGTCCATTCTGAAGAGCCTCTTGTGCTTGGATCTCTCTGTGCACATAAAATGGATTTCAATGTTATCGCTCAGAAAGTTACAATATATATCAGTTGAGCTCTCTGAAACTTATTGTCTTGTTAAATGAAATTTTCTTGTCGCCTAAAATTTTATAGCACAGAATAAGCTAAGAAGTTTAATCACTGGCCTCTCCCATACATACTATCAACACCCATTTTAATCATTCAACTGCACCTTCTTATTAAATTGCATCTGCTGAATCTAATCTCAAAACTCTAAACAAAAAAAGACAGCGACAAATGACTCATACTGGGACCATCTGATACTTTAAGAGTTTTAACATCAGTTACAGGTATGTGTTACAGAATAATAATGTAATTCATACATAAAATACATTCTAAAACATTATCTGAAAACACAGACAAAGCTAGAGAGATAAAAGACATATAACACAAATGTGTATTGATTCGATTCCTGAAATTTCACTACAGTAAACACTTTGCTCGGGAAACTCTTTGTTTGAAGTCCCAGTACCAGTTAACCTCCCCCAGGCTCTTTCGGCAGCACAGAGCTCAACAAAACGTGTTTACTTAGTATCGTGTTTGTACTTTTTGTATTTTTTTGATTCATTGAGCCAAACCCTAAAAACAGGTTATAGACCAAACAATTAAAACCCTACTATACATAATAGGTATACTGTTAACATTATGTCTAAATTGGATGATTTGTTTGTTATTGACAAGTCATGCTGGGAAGAGAGAGGCAACTATTTGCTTTGTATGTCACCTGATATCATAGACTGGAGGGCGTAGATCATGTGGCCCGTGAGCAAAAGCACAATGGAGACCATTCTTCACACAATGCCCTCGAGCATCCGTCTCATGGATACAAGTGCCAGTCTTGTAATAGCGTAGATGGTATTTACGCTCCGTGTCACCAGTGGTCCGGTGTAAATAAGGACAGCTAAAAAAACAAGGATGTATTAAAATATTTTATCAGTTTTTTTTAACATAAACATCTCATCTTTGTCCTGACATTATGATAATGCATCATGAGACTGGGCGATAAAAAAAATCCCGACAGGGGATCGAAATAAAATTCACTTCGATAACGATGATAAGCTTGGGACATTTTTACTCAGTATGGATGGATATAGATAGACTTAATGGCCTAGTCTGCCTTTACAAGGAGACGTTAGAGTGCGCTACAGTGCACACACTATTAGTTGTAGTTCTATGGCTCATGCAAAAGCTTTAACCATTATCAAGATACCTTTAAAACTGGCAGAATTATCAAATTATAGTTATTTTGATAAATTTAAATATGCAAAAAATTTGTTGTGATCACAATGTTTGCCATATCACGCTGCCTTCATGCACATTAAATGCAGCCCAAACCTCTATGCAGTCCAAATGACCATGAAATTACCATATATATGTTTCAAACAGTACGACCTTGCTGAAAGCCCAGATTTACATTATGAGGTAGAGATCTGTACAGGCTACTGTTTCATATGACAGGATTAAGAGAATGAGACAGACAAGCACTGCATCTACATTCAAAACATGGTATAAACAACTGATGGCAAAAAACACAAGGATAATGAATTGCATTATAAGAGGGAATTCTTTTAGTTGCACAAATGAGATTCTACTGTTAATACACACAGCTGACACACCAGCAGTGCCTCAAGAAATGTATGGCCACTAAGCCTCTTGAATAAACCAATTTTTCCTTTCTTGAGCAGCAACAGTTGCTATAGCAACACATAAGGTCATACAAAAATAGCTTCCATTGGCAGAGGAGGAATTGTGAGGATCATTTCACATTAGTTCGATAACCTTAGTTCTTTTATTTCTATGTGGGGCTCAATCTAATGTTGTGCCACTTTGAATTTACATTCTCATTTCCAGTCACATAAATAGTCCTCTGTTTATATACCTGCTGCAAATTATCAAAGGCTAGCACCATCTCTTTTTTGAAATCTAGTATGTGGTTTCAGCGCGGTAAGACAGTTCGGTCAGTATTCATGGAAATGTTCCTCTCGAGCCACAAGCCTGTCACAAAGGGTATGATCCAGTGTTTTCTGTGATGACAGATGACAAATCATGCTATGTGTACAATTATGGACATTATGAGGTCACATTCATCTGATAGTAGGCCATTTATGGAGCTGAAATTTTGGGAAAGATAATGCCAGGGACAAAGAAGCTGATGCATCCCAATCACATATTGAAATTAGCTGACATTAGCAGCAGCACCAGTGGATGTATTGCTTGAGGGCACCCAGGAGCAACCTATATGTAAGCAGCTTTATCTCAAAGTAAACTGAAGTAAAGTCATATCAGATCAACATGAAGTGTTGAATTCGGTACAGAGTATGCAACAATACAACATCACAAAGGACTACAAAGTGGCGCTTGCAATATTGCATCTGTAAGACTGCATGTGTCAGTTGAAATAAATGAAATCCATCATAAATACTGCTAACCGAGTACAAATAAATTACAATACAAAAGAATCATATTCTTCATATTTTACTCATCACTTATGCAAAGAATATGCTTTTAGATCCAACACTACAGAACAGTTAGCAACAGGTGTGTTCTTCCCAGATATGTATATTAGGTTTACTTCAGACACTGTAAAACTAAAAACATAAACGATAGAGTGTTATTTTAACATAGAAGAACAACATGCATCAAGACCTATCACAATGAAGCAACGCCCTAGCCTACAGGTATTTAAGTTCAGCTGAGGACAGATTAACGCTTGCCACTGATGACACATCATGACAAACTGCCTTTAAGTTTTTTGTGGTTGGGGTTTTCATTATTTTTATTTTTATTTCTTCTTTTCTTTTTTCTTTTTGGTAAAAGTTTCAAGGGTCCCCATTCCAAAGATGTAAACAAAAATATCAGTCACTTGTTAACAGCTGCAGCTAACATTCCCATAAATCTGTGGTAGTGACTGAAAGGGGAACTTACTCATCTCCATCTGGGCAGATGCCTGTGGTTTCGTCGTATTTCGTGCAGTACACGTCCGGACTATAGTTAAAAGTTCCGTCTCTTCTTCTTATGGGTCTTCTTCGCCTCTGATTTAGAAAATGCCAATTAAAGCATGAAAAGGGTCTGTGCTGCGTACACTTGTGCTGAAGAAACAACGGGCACTGCTCTGTCCTGAACTCCTTCAAGTATCTGAAACAACAAAGAAAAACAAATAATAGTATCCGGGAGTCTGTGTTTAACTGACAATTAGCCAAAAAAATAAACCAGAGGTAAGGAAAAAGTTCGGAAAAAAAATTCAATGCTATGTTGTTAGCGATGTAGCCTACTAACGCTATATATTTTGGGTCACTGACGTTAGCTCGCTATTCAGAGAGCTAACTACGTAAGTGTTTCGGCGTAACATTTGTTAAAAGTCCTTCAGCGTACGTCTATAAATGTGCGTAGCAAGAGGAAACTCAAAATAAGGCCGAGCTATTTACAAGCAGGGCTGGTTAGCGAGTTCCTGGCTAATCATTTAGCAGACTGAGCAGACGGTTAAACATTCAACCAATTATTAAAAACAGTCGCTCAAGTCTTAAAAACAATTGTAGACGAATCCGTTAACGATTAGATAGTCAATTTAGTGATGTAATGTGTCCGCGTTTCCAACATTAACGTTGATGTCGTTAGCGTGCAGTCGCTGTTTGCTATGTAACGTTAGGTAGTCACAAAGCCAGGAAAAGCACCATGTTTTTAACACACACACACAAGAGTTGAGGAATGCAAGAAATGCAAGCGAGCATACGTGCACGTGCAAATAACATTTTTCGAGACGAACGATTTTGTTGTTTCTGTGCAGCAGCTTTACTCACGTATAGTGGGTAGGTTTCTCGGTTTGAGGGGACGCATTGGCCGCCGTTTTCGAAACCGACGGCATTTTCAGTCAAAACAATGAATTGCGCATGCGCTGGGATCTGTTGCTCGCGTGCATGCACGTCCGCCTGCACGCCAGAGCACTGCCAACATCGATGTGGGGGGGCGCTCTGTAATGTTGTTGTATTCCCTTGCGTCCATCAATGTCCATTCTGCATCAACGTCATGTTTTACATTGAAGAAAAATTAGATTTTATAATATCTTAATTCATATCAAATGGGACATTGCGCCCTTTATATAAAAGTTCCCAGAGGATACAAATGAATTTTCAGACGGCATCTTGTACGGGCGGGGTCTGGTTTTCAGGCTGTATTTTGGAAGTAGCCCGCTGAGTTTATGAGTCCATTGTTTTTCTATCAAAGACCCCAGACCCACACATATACAAATATTCAATGAGAGAATGAAAAAAAAATAGATTTACAGGGAAAATTACAAAAAAGATTATTATATTTACGAATGTCAACTCTTCTTTGAATTAGACACCAATGAAACTGCATTTTTAAAGAGTTTTTCCCATAAGATTTCCTCTAAAGCTTTAACAGCTTTTAGCTGTTGCGTTATTACATAGTCACTAAATCATCAGTGCCAGAACTTCCAACTTGACCTTGCATTTAAAACACTTGAAAAAATTCACAGCTCATATATAAGTGAGTGTGTGTTTGGGGAGATGCCAGAAGCCTCACGTTTTCTCAATGTGAGGCTCTGGCAGGCGGTCACGTTGTGTTCAGTGGCACCTGTTGCTCAAAATATTCTACAATGACATAGATTTATCTCCATTTTATTGTAATTATTAAACTGCATTTATGATGCATTTATCTCTTTTTATTTTTTTAAAGAAATTGTTGAATTCTTTGATTATCTATTTGGCAAAATTTAAAAAAAAAAAACTTTAATCTGCCTCCAATGTGAATTTACAATTTGTGTCATTGTGACAAATTTGTGTCTAATAATGTGTAGATATTGTTTTAATATCCAATTTCTTGTCTACAATAATGTATGGGTCTGCCTCACATTACAGCAGCATGTCACACTCCATTCCTTTTCCTTCCTTCTGTATCTGGAAAGCTAATCTGTTCTTTTCAGCTCATTTTTCCTGTAAGGGATTTTAATTTACAAATGCAATTAGATGTTCAATCCATTATTCAGCTGCTGAGGTCCACCGAGTGCACAGCCATGTAATTATGTATAAACTCTGGACTAACCAGTTGTAATTACTCAGATATTCCCCACCCCCTCTCAGTTTACAGTTGGACAATGTCCAGTAGGCCACCTTTTTTTACGTAAGAATCACTAACATTTTAAGGGGGCTTACCTTTATTACAAATTAGAAGCTACTTTGCACACATTTCACTACTGCAAGCAGCTCAGGCTGAGTGCTGTTTGTCAATTTCCATAGACCAGAATCAATTTATTTTTGTAGACTAGGACAACACATGCTCTTGACTGTGGTGCATCAAAGGTAAAACATAATGTCAACTGATGAATTGAATGATTGCACATTAAGGCAAAATTAATTAGACACATCCATACAAATCGAATGTAATCCAGTAGAAAATCTGGAATTAACTGAACACATCTCTAAAACCAGCTGAACATGAGGACAAATTTATTGCGGGATTTTGCTTAATACCACATTGTTTTTCATCTAATAGAATAGTCACTCTTTAAGTATTCGCACTTGCACTAATGTCTCAGAGGCCTGGCAGCAGGGGTAATGACCACAACCAGGGACACATGCCTGATAAACTGTGTGTTTAAATGATTTTGCATACATTTTCTTCCTCTATCCAATACAATCAGTGAAAAGATCGAGGATTTGTCTCTGGATTACATAATCATCTTCACTTGACTGAATTAAACATATTAATCTGCTCATTATTAAATACATTAAAAAGTATACCTAAAGATATTGTGTTTAGTTTTTTTTAACCATATTATTCTTTTGCTCACAAGCTTATTGTTTCATCCAGCAACATCCAGAGGAAGTATTGGATGTAAGCAAGGGGAAAAGTCACACCCTTTTTCCTTTCTGTGACGTCAACCACCACAAACCTTTAACCTTACTCAGTAGTCTCAGCTGTACATACACGCCACTATCAACCGCTTCTCACAGCATCTCTGATGTTTGGGGTTGTATGTGTGTGGATGTGTGATGTAAAGATGATTCTTTGCCTCTCACAGTGTGATGAACTTGGAGGGTCTTGGCTCTGATGTCTGGGTGTTGCTTGTTTATGTCAATAAACTTGACAACTTCTATTGCATTATTACTTGCCTGTCTTCTTTTATTTGTGCCCTCTGTGGCTCTGATCAAGCCTGGTGCTGCTTATAGATGAATCTAGCCTTCACACGTCTTCTGTAAACCCATGTACAAAATACAAATATATTGTATAAACAATACATAAACCTGTCCTTGTCAAGATTAAAAGTAAACATGCTGAATGCTTTCTTGCACAGCAAGGATAAGGGACAAAAAATGGTGCAATGGAAACACTGAGCAAAAACATCTTAAGTGTCATGTACCAAGTCTCGCATTTTTGCAGACCTCTAATAAACAATCACTTAGAAAAAATCCTCAGTGCGGCTTTCCCAGGCTACTGGGACTGTTACAGCTGGAATAACAGTTCGTGGTTTTGACTCCTGTTTTTTCCCAGTCACGCCATTATCTCTGCTTGCCTCGTGCACAAACACAACTCAGGCCCACCTCAGGCTGGCAATACACACATTTTATGTGCTGATGTACAGTCCTCAGTCTAGGCATGATAGGATTTCCTGCACACACCTGCTGTGCTACATAACACATCCACCGATTTGCACCGGTTGCGCAAGAAGTGTTTGTTTTTGCTAAAATGGAAATATGGAAATATTCTGTAAACTCTCATGCAGACAACTGTAAGCAGTTTTAAATTTAAGGTAATACACTACAGAGAAAGAATTTATAATCTTTGCTCTGAAAGATGAACAAACAATTAGAGGCTATAAAACTTTATGGTGAGTTCAAACATCTGATGAGATAAGATTTTAAAATGTCTAAACTGCACCTGTGTATCCTGGTTATCTGCATTTCATTGAGCTTTGTTAATGGGAATCTTTGTTCCGTACAAAAGCATTTAATCTAATTGTAAGTGATGCTATCCACATATCTGGTGACGGAGTCTGGGATCATAATGAGTCTTTTATCAAAATGTCTGTTTGATTTCAGCATTAATCAAACAAATAAGTTGAATCAGCTCAGAAATCGAAAAACAAGCAATGTATGTGCATATAAAGTATGCTTTAAATATGCATACTATGTTTGTCAGTGTTTGTAAGTGTTTGTCACAGACTCATTATGTATATCCACAGTCAACTGCTGATATTTATCAGAATGATTAATTTTGTGAAAGATGGGTAAAAGCAAAAGATTGAAGCTTCAGCTTCAAGTTGCTAACATTAAATGATGTGTTTACCCCGTCTCATCCCTTGCTGGCAAAACAACACCTGCCTCTTTGCTCTTCAGAGTAACAGGACGTGACAAGTGCGGCGATAACTCAGCCATGTTTAAAAGGAGCACTCACTGATTCCTTCACCAACCACAATATATAAGCCCAGACATGAGATTTCTGAGATTAATTTCACAAAAACAGAATTTAATATTTTAAGTTACCTGATTGCATCATTTTGACCGAAACACAAAGGTTGTGGCCAAACTGCCAATTATTCATTCTATGTTATACCTGAAGACATGTCAAAACTAGCAAGGATTCATAAATATTAGATTATAAATATTGTTCAAAATCTAAAAAAGAAAAAAAATGTTTTAAGAATTTATTAACAAATACAGCTTTTTTATTCCCATAAAGGCACAACATTTTCTTTATTTCTAAAAAATAAAATAAAACTTGTGAACATTTGTTTGCTTGGTCCAATGAATATTTAGCTATTCACAAGGTCATTGTCTTTAAACAGAAGAATATTAGCTGAAGTGCAGAGAGCTGGGGGGGTACAGTTCAGGGACAGTGAAAAGCAAGTTACTGCAACTTGTTGCTTTATACAATTTATATGTTTCGTTACTGCCTGATAGATGATAGCAGTCATTTACGGTGGCGTTGACGTGGATGGTGGGTATGTGGTGGTGTCTTTATAAATGCATGTTTTTCTCCATGCATCATACAAATGAAGGCCCATCTGGGTTGTAACTGAAATGACCTTTCTCCTGCAGCTTGATTAGATTTGATGTGAGGCCTCTAGCTGTGACGCAGCCTTTGCTGTTCCTACAGTTTATCCCTCATACTCAGAAAATAAAAGGTAAAAGGATGCCAATTGTCCGTCTTATAAGAAAAGCTGATCTCTTCAGACACCCGTCTATCCATTAGTTATCTTGCCCCTTTAACAGTAGATGAGGAAACTCTGCTCCCTGCTATCTTTTCATTTATTTTTGCCCACCTTGCCATCCAGCTAACTTTTTTTTGAAGAGATAAAACACCAAATAGACTAAAAGCAAACAATCCAAGTGCAGATAAACATGAAAATAGCTTTAAGAACTGTTATGTGCATTGTTACTTTGAGAAGCACACACTGAGTCACTTTTGTCCTTGGAGTGTACATTCTCAGTGCTTTTGTGGTTTTGTTCAGAAAGTGAGCAGGTTAACTGAGACACTGATACAACTATGAGACACAGCAAGAAAACAGACAGAGAGCTGAGGTAATATTTCACACTAGGTGATATATATTACTTTGATATGAAGAATTTTTAGCATATTTTGTGCACACAGTTTCATAACACTTGTCTCTCTTCTTAATAGTCACACTTCTGACACTTCACTCCTGACAGGGAGGTGTAAGTCAAGGCCGTGGTGGCAGAAACGGTTCACTACTGACCAGCTGGCCTTCTGCTTAATGAAGAGACGTAGCTTGTCCCTAAAGGTTTCTCCCAAAAAGCTGTAGATTATGGGGTTGAGGCAGCTGTTGGAGAAAGCCGCCAGGTTAACAATGTGGCCTGTGAGCGGGTAGTCATGCCACAGGGTGGTAGCAGTCCTCTGCGATGGGTCAGCTGTGCCCTGCAGCAGCTGGATGCTGATGAAGACATTCTCTGGCAGCCAGCAGATGAAGAACACAAGAACCACCACCACGATCATGCGGAGGGCCTTCTGCCGCCGTGGCCACAATCCACGGTGCTTCTGGGCCCTCATGAGGATTCGCCCAATCAAAGAGTAGCATAGACCAATAATGGAGAAGGGCACCAAAAAGCCAATGGTTACCTCCAGCCACTGAATCTCAAAGACGTTGGCAAAGCAAAAATGCACCTCACCCCTGTGCTGGGTCTGCACAATGGTGAAGGGGAGAAGGGTGGCCAGGATGGAGGCCATCCAGATGAGGCCACAGCTGAGCTTGGCGTGCTGCATAGTCCTCAGCGGGCTGCTGCTAATAGAGCTAGCCAGGGCAATGTATCTGTCAAAGCTCATCCACGTGAGGAAGAAGATGCTGCTGTACATGTTGACCTGCAGGAAAAGGGACATGAAAGTGCAGAGAACAGCGTAGTCATAATACTTCTCATTCAGATTGAAGACCTCGATGAGAGAATCTGCCACCAGGATGAGGTCAGCTACAGCCAGGTTGACAAAGTAAAGATCAGGGATGGTCATCTTTTCTCGATGGTTCAGGTTCACCACCAGGATTAAAATATTGCCAATAAATCCAATAGGAAAGAGGAGAATGGTGTACAGGCAGGACAGGAAGAGACCTATTATGTAAGACTGGTATTTGTCTGAGTCCTCGATCGAATCCGTCACGTTGTACTCATATGAAGTGTTTACTTGTTCTGTAGTGTTAACATATATCCAGACTAAAGAGGTTGTCTGCACTTCCATACTGACTGTGGTTGGACTGTCTGGAGTCATTGGCCACATGTAAGTCACCCGTAGCTGCTACATGTTCCGACTCTGTTCGTTCCCACTTATGTCTCTTGAAAGGGGGAATCATTTATGCTTTGTTGGCATACTGACAGAAGTCAGGTGCGTGGGAAGATGACAGTTACAATTTGTTTGACCCCATCTTGACATCAACGTTCATTTACCAATAGATTCCACAAAAGATACAAAAGAGAAGCTCCTCCATGTCTTGAAAAAATCGTCTTTGGCTTTTGCAACCATAAACTCACATCATCCAGACTGTCCAAACTGTGGTCCTTAGATTAAAGGGCGGGCTTCTTTCTCCTCTTTTGAGTCATTGAGTCATTGCTGCTTTGTCTCTCTAAGTCATCACACATCTTTATTCAGTGTCGGCCTCGGATGGAGACGCTATTGCTGTGACACCTGAGCTGTTCAGGGAAAAGAGAGGGAAAAAAAGTCAGAACATGACAGAGAATTAGATGCAAAGACTTGTAAAAGGAGTAATCTTGCTTGAACCTAAATGAAAATAGCTTCAAGGTTCAGTGCTCGTTGGAGTCATTACAAAATCTTGAAAAATCTTAAGCTAAAGATAGAAAAACCACCACAGCTTGGTAGGTAAAGTGTGAAGGGGTCTAAAATGGATGACAGACAACTAAGCAAACACATTAACATTCAAGTTCCAGACTTAAACAGATGCATTGAAATCCTCCTTAGAAATCCTCGGCCAGTTTGAACTCACTTGTTTGTCCAGACTTGAAAACATATTTAACACTGAACAAACCTCGATGTGAACCTCTGTGTTTTAATGTCTCTAGTTTGGACACATATCACACTCAGTTTAAATCTAAATTAAAAAAAGAAAGTTTTACATTCAGTGCAAGCTTTGACATTATGAACAGACCTTTTCCTTGGGTGACGATTGTCAGGCACAAAATTTCCGATTTTCCCTGCTAACGGAAAGACTGTATTCCATTGGCAAACATGACCTTTAGCGAACATTCACAGCCCTAAGGGTTTTATTTCCACCAAAGGAAACCTTCTTCAATATTAATGCATTCTTATTGACAGTAGTCCCCTAGAGCAATAATTCAGCACATCTACAGCAGCAGCAAAGGCTAGAAATCACACACAATCTTAAGCTCTTCTGCTTTGTTTTTAAATATTTGCTTTGAAACGACCACCTCTTCAATAATGATGATAAAAAAAAAATCACAATCCCTCAACAGTACATGAAATACATAAGAGTAATGACTTGAACTACTTTCATTGCTCATCTTAACCTCACAGTTATATTTCTTCATCTGATGTGTGTAATGTAACAAATTATTCTTGCAGCTGGAAAAAAAAAGATCTTGTCACAGAAATATTTGGTTTACTTTGATTCTTATGTCATCCTTTTTTAATAACAGGATAAGAAACAGTTCCTCTGATCTGAGCATGTCTAACCTGTGTGTTTTCTACTTAAACAAGTGAGATCTGAGATACTAAAAAAGTGCTCTTTAAGAAACTAAATCATCCACTCGAGATGTGCAGCGAGCAGCGAGAAGACCAAGCGAATGACATAATATACAGCTCATTATGCAACTGGATTCACAGGACGTAAGAGAATGCCCCATCTACACTGAAATTTAACAGAAACCATATTAACAGTAAATTGACAAATACATACAGTAAACCTTTTTAAGTGTGTAGTTTTAATGCAAACTACACTTTTTTTTTAAAGACACTACTTGAAATTACCATAAAAGACAAAAAGCACTCTTAAAAATACAAATTACAGCAAAGATGTGGGAATCAATAGCAGCACTTACTTTTTAAAATTTGGGATATGATGTTCCTCCATTCCTGTCCGGTGCAGAAGTCAGAGAGACGGAGATTTGCAGATCCCATGTCTGGGCTTCTCTTCTGCACCACCTGCTGTTTGGCCCAACCCTGCCTGGAGAGGAGAGGAGAGGAGAGGAGGGTGGGAGAGACATTAGGCAAGAAATGATCTGTCACCCATAGTTTGTCACCATGCTTCATCAGATTCCCTGTTCTCTGCATCTCTTCTTTCTTTCGCGCAGTTTGTGATTCCAGGTGTCTGCTGAGCATCTAAAAAGATCCACTAACTGAACCAGCTGAGAGCTGATCTGAACACAAAGAAAAGTTTGGACAGCAAATAATTGGAGAGAGGAGTTTGCCTCAACCGGCTTGTGTTGTTATGGATACCACTTGTGTTTTTTTGCAGTATTTGTTCACCTGGGTTGTCAAGCTTTTAGTCTTAAGGACTGTGTAAACAGACTGCACATTACTTTTCTTCGAATTTTACATTGATATGGACTGCATTGATCATTGATTATTTCTCAAGCACAGCACAAGACACTGGCCTTGCCTGTATAAGGTTCATTCTCAGTACTGCATTTGCACTCAGGTAAGGCTGTAAAGACTGAGCCTTCACCTTCAGTAAGATGGAAACAGAACAGACTCTTTGCTTCTGGGCAGGGAGTAATTCGTGTAATTTGAACTAATCTTTGTATCCAAGCAGTGTCCTTGGAGACCTATTTGATGTGATGTTGGTTGGATTTATGTCCACTGGGATTCATGAAGTGCTAATGAAACAATAATTGCAGACATTCAATAACCATCTGGTACAACAGAGCCATACAGTGTATATTAACAATGATTAGACTGCATTATACTAAAGCATAAAATTATCCATGATAATACTATCGATGTAATTAATTTTTACATAATCAATAATCTCACAAGCCTAGTATGATTAAAGCCAAGTAGATGTATTCCCAAATGATCAGTATGTGACTGCATAAATAGCAGTGGGTGGCGGAAATCACCTCAAATAAAGATCTAATAAGGATTAGAGACAAGCAGATGATGTAAGGGTACAAGTTCAATGACAATACGAATTTTCAGTTTTCACGTCTCCAAAGGTCACCTCATCCATAGAAAGCATGAGGGGAGACAGAGGTCAAGGTTAAGGCTTGATAATTAGCTGAAGATGTGGGGTTGCAGCTTGTTTGGCAGGGTTGTGCACCAGCTCCAATGTGATAGAAACAACAAAAGAGAGCAAGTGGTGTGAATACATTTATCAGGAGTTTAAAACAAAGCAGGCCACAGCACTCTTAATGTCCATACACCAAATTTTTAAAATGATTTATTTGATAGTAGGACCGATGCCTGCTAGCAAGCTCAGGCAGACAACTCCAATGCACTGACATAAAATGACAAACCGCTGTATGCGTTCACTGCACTGTTAGAACAGTGCGGTCCTTTAAAGCTGTCCATACCGTGCCCACTCTTTTTTATTCTGATGTTGCTCATGTAGCATTTTAAGTCGGACAAGGGTCCTTAAAGATTTTTTTTGTGGAAAATAAATCATAAATTTTTTTTTTTACTTCCAGTCATGCAAGAGACAAACTAGAATGAGGCATTTTTCCCAAAGGTTTTGAGAAAGGGATCTAAGAAGACAGGTGTTAATGCCTCATTTCAACATGCTATATTTCCATGTAGCTCTCCAGATTAGCAAGTGCAAGGAACATTTGGAGATTCATAGTGGAGGGTAAGAAAAGACGAGGAGGACTGAGAGAGAGGTTAAAGAGCTGTTCTGTGTGGAGTGATTCTGTGACACTGAAAAGAATCCCAGACTCTGCCTTGAGATTACAACAGTTGATGGATGCACAAGTGTAAAAAAAAAATGAAGGCAGCGTCTGAAAAATGGGTCAAGAGCTGAACTCATCTAGTAGGGGTGAAGTACCTCTTACTGACTTTAAGTGCAGATGGCCCACAGCCCCATAACTTGGAAAAGCTGATTTTGGTTGTAAGGAAATGGTCCAGTAGAGCAGCAGTGATGGTCTTAAGGAGTTGACAGGGTCAATACAGCAGCTGGTGGCCTTGCTGGCACCAAAAGTTTGGATTTCTTACAAGAGAGCAGACAGCAGAGAACATCTTCTCTGGGCAAATAATGAGGAAGTTAGTTGTGGTTAAAATTGGGATGAACAGAGAAGAGAGAAGACATTTGAAGAGGTCGTGAAGCAAGCCATTATTTTTTCTCAGTGACCTGAAATCTCAGTTATTTTGTCCAAAAGACTTCACACAGTTACAGGGAAGTTGGGGGATGTAGAGGTCAGTCTAGTGAAACTGTGCTTAGAGACTGTCAAAGAGAGGTGAGGAAGAAACATAAGACGGCGTGCATATTTTCATAGTGATGACATGAAATGAGACCATGTTAATGAAGTGAGAATTAGTCAAATGTAGCATTCAAGCAGAGGTAAAATTGGTTACATGTGTTCAAACTGTAGTTATAAAATAGATCCTGCATGTGCATGTTACAGTCAAATAAACAAAGTGTGATACCATTGTTTGACAGTACAGTTCATGAGGTTCACTACGTCACACCCCTATATAAAGACAAAAAAAAGACTAAAATCAGGTTATAGTATTGACTGATTGTAGGGTTTCTCTAGACTTTAAAGAACCTCCAAGGAACTGATTAAGTAACCTAATGTCAGGTTAAGTAAACAGTGAACCTCATCTGGAAAATGTACTTGAAACAGCAGCTTCCAGAAAAGGATCTTGCTTACAATGGCTTAAGATATATGTGATGGGAAAGTATGATATAACTCACTTTCAGAAATAGAGAGATATGCTGCAGAGAAATTAGAAACTGGTTGTTCTGTTTTATGTCTTTTTCGTGCAGTTACATGTCAGAAAAAGTAAGCAAGTCATCTCTGACTACACTGACCTCTTTGCTCCATGACTCTAAATTTTCTTATTGTGTTTCCTACTACAACTACTTCCTTGGTGAAACTTTTCCATCTGGATTTTGAGAGGATGCACTACCAGTTTATGTCCACTGGGTGGCCCACTGGCATAAACAGTGAAAAAAGTTCTGCTAGGAAGATAAAATATGAACCTCACTGCAATAGCTTTGGTTGAATAAGAGAAATGACTGATGAAGTTAAGAGGATTGTATATAAAAAGTAATTTCCTGCACTCAAATACTGTAAAAGGTGATAGCTTCATGTTTAATTTTGTGTTCAAAACTTTTGTAGAGCCTAAAGTAAATTAATTAAATTATACAGTTGATGACAAGGTGCATTCATCACTTGCTTTGGTCTCGATTTTATTATGAAAATCATGAAATCATAACATAGCCGTAAAAAGCCTATTACACGTCTTAATTTGTGTATATGTGTGCATATGCAGAAAAACAATACTTTCCATCAAGTGACATCCAATGACCAAGACAACATTGACAGTGCTGTTAATGGGAAGTTGTGGGGTTTAACTGATTGTGGTTGGGGGGAGTGAAAGTGGGAGGTCTGGAGGAGGGGAGGGTACAACACCCTCATCTGATTTCACTTACCAGTCTGATGTGCTTCTGGCTCCATCCAGCATCTCCCACAGCCACAACCACAACGCTTGAATGGAACATCCTGCACAGTCCAGCTCCTCTGCACTGCTTCTAGGGCCATGTTTGATATTTAGCTGATGCTGGGATTTTATTGTTAAAGGGTTTGAAAAAAAATATCCCTGCTCTAATTTTTCAAAAGGGAAAGAGAAGAACATGATTAGCAAGGGGAGGAAGGGCGGATTGTTTTTTAAAGTATTTGCCTTGGTCCATTTGTCTCTTGAGACCTGAGATGATGTGGTGGGTTCCTCCTGAAGCCTCTGCTCTGTGCTGTAGGATTTATGTGGTGTTAGCTTGAAAGTATATCAAGGATATCATTTCCCACATCTGAAAAGAACTACAGCTGTATTATCCATGGTAACCAATTACATGTTCTAATAAATGCAGGACAACAATCAGTTCAAATGTGTTTTACCTGTTTATCTGCTCATGGTTAAATCCAATTTTCATTGATTAAAAAAAAAAAAAAACTTGGCTCTACTCGGCATGTGGTCTTTTCTGGTTGATTTTATTATATCTTCATGTCCGCACTTGTTTTATCAGTTTTGTTAGAGAAAAATTATTCAGTCTCTGGAGATCTGACACTTTCACTCTGTTCTTCCTTGTCTAAGGATTCAGGATTATATTTCACTGCTCCTTTTTTTTCCCCCCTAAATCTCTGGATCACAGTGTGAGTTCTCTAAAACACCATCTGTAACCTGTCTCATCTTGTTCTAGTCTTTATATTCTGCAGGCCAATTTGACCCACATTAAGAGAAACAACTGTGGTCTAGGGGTGTGTGTAAAAGCTGGTTGAATGCCAGATAAAACATTAAAAGCCACAAGCCAAATGTTCTGACTGCATAGGTGGTCTGATGTGCGATGCTGTATGTTTGACTGAAGTTGACCCCAATACTTTTGGTCTGGCTAAACCACTGAAGGAGAAAAACAACCTAAAGACTAATGTAGCGCATTAAAAACTGTGCTTGGTCAGCGTTACCCCATTCTGAGAC
Source organism: Acanthurus leucopareius (assembly GCA_029814765.1). Lineage (NCBI taxonomy): Eukaryota > Metazoa > Chordata > Actinopteri > Acanthuriformes > Acanthuridae > Acanthurus > Acanthurus leucopareius. The sequence continues at coordinate 7,432,673 of JAQMCX010000021.1, read as the reverse complement.
AGATGCCTGTACAGTTAAAAGCTTTTTCCTGAACTAACGTTAATTTGATTCAGTATAACCTCAGGGAAACAATGCAAAAGCAAAACCTGTCACTTTAGTTTTACACTCAGTTCATTTAGACTGCATACATTTCATTTTTGTTCATTTCAAACAAATTATCTTGACATTTCCTTGTACAGTGTAAATTTAAAACACTGATAACGATACATTATCAGAATACTCGTCCTAGCTTAGCTAATGATCTGTTAGCTGCACGTTAAGCCTTAGATAAGATATGAGGGTGGTATCTATATTTCCAGAATGATTAACTGTTGATATTGCTGACTACCTTTTTATTTTTAATGTCTTTAAAAGTTTGTGAGTCCTGCTGCAAACTCAAAATAAACCCACAGTATGGTCCTCTTGCCTTCAATGCCATGCTTTCTACAAGGTTAACATTTGGCCTTACCAACTAAGAACCATAAAAAAAGGGGAACAAACACACTAGTTATTGAATTTCAACAAAACCCCCTTGAAAACTCATGACTAAATCCAAATCTGGTATAACCTGAGGTTTAAGTTTAGACATCTCATTTGCGGTTAGCTGGATGCATTTCACAAGGGTACGTGGGCGACCGTTGACCTTAACGGTCAGTCCAGTTCAAAGTCTGCCTGGTTAGCTTTAGCTTTAGCATTAGCTATGACAGCCAACACTGAGCCGTTAGGCATGTCGACAAGTACGTAGTAATGGTCACCGTTACATACGTTAGTATCTGGTAATTGGACATGGCAGTTTCTACGTTGTGATACTGCAAGTGCATTGATTAATAATTTATCTAATCTTGTCAATGTTGCAAATCCCACCAAGATGAAGGTATGGACCACCTTACTCGGCCTCTGATTGGCTATTGCTCTGCAGTAGTTAGAAAAAGTCCAGTATTTCATTGGTCAATCATCCTTCCATCGATTCATCTGTGGTATATTCATGCACCTGCAACCTTTATTTCAAGTCTTTTGCTCTTTTTCCTGTGTTTTGGCTCTAAAAATACTGCAAATACATATTCTATTATGCAATCTCATGTTGTTGCTGTTGTTGGGTGTGACTGTTAGAAATGGACAGTGTAGTAATGATAGCAGCTGGTGCATTATGACTACTTCTCCCTGCAAATATGGTGCTTCACCTCAGTCTGCTGAGCTCTAATTGTAACCTAATTATAAAGTTAGATTTTCACAGTGATCCATCACTTCATTATCTGTGAACTCCCCTCAGCGAAGCTTTCCACCTCAGCTCCCATTTGCTGGCAGTCACAGAGCTCTAAGTGTGCAGTGTTATTATCAGCTGCTATCAGTAGCCTACACAACATTGTTTTCATTGAAAATGGCTGCAGTATTGGTCTGTCAGACCCACTGAAGACAAAATAATTCCCAGAATGCCTGGAATGTTGCTATTTTCTCCAGTCTGAGTGGTATGGTTGAAGGGCTACAAGCAATGTGCTGTTAGCAGTTTGGCATCCTTTGTCACTCCCACTGTCACTGGAAAAGGGGAAGGAAGAACTTACACAACAGGATTAGAGGGTTGTATAGCAAGAATTTAAAGTAAATTGTTTTCATGATGACTTGAGATGAAAAGCAGAACTTTAGTCAAGCAATCACTCCTTAAAATAAATAAGTAAAAGAAGTATAGTGTTTTAGAGAGATTCTGGGGATTCAGCACCAATTCTAAAATCTCTCCCCCTGAAACTTGTCATATTTGTTTAACTTGATGCAAAAACAAGGTGTTTGGATTTAATTATAGCAAACAGTCTTTCAAAAACAGACTGCACAGCAGATGTTTCAGCATATTTTCATTATACCAAACAGGCTTTTGACAACAGAATGCATAGCAGATGTTTCAACATATTTTCAAATTATCATAAGTATTGTCAGACTTCACTGAGATAAGGAGTGGTAATATCCATGTTAGTTTATTGTTTAATCAGTCTTTGACTCAGTTGACAATATAGTAGATTACTTACAGAATCTAAATATATCTCTCAGAAAATAATACTGTATTTTTGAAATAGCATGGTATCTTCCTGTAAATCTCTCACATACAATATATACACATTGTTTTGTATTATACATATACACTTGCATATACAGTCACAAAAGCATCACATGAAAGTGGATTCATCTGGACTTCTGAGGTTTTGCTGTTCAAAAAGCTAAAAAAGCATCTGCATACATTCGACACACAAGAGCTTTGAGGGTGATGTTTTTACACTTGGTCTGTTTCAGCAATTTAACTGAACTCTGTGATAATTACTTAAATTTTTATCACACTGGCTTGAAATTATAGCTTCTCTGAAATAATTAACCAAACCCAGACCAGAGCAGTAATTTGAGTTGGGTGTGATTCTGAGCCCAATTTGATCACGCTCTATTTAATATTGTGGGCTTTGAGCAGGCAGTTGTGTTGATTGCTAATCATAATCTCTAAAAAGGAGTTTAAGCTTTTTTTTTAAAAAAAAAAAAAAGTATTGCAGTGAAATTGGTGAAATGATTTACACTGACTCAACTGCGTAATTGCAACCAAACTTGGATGATGCATGTGCCAATACATTTTTTTCTATAGGTGGCGCTGCAGCAACATTAACAGTCTTACGGCCGCTTCTTTTAAATATTTTCCAAAAATTTGCACAAATGTCAATTTTTGTGTATTCAATGTTCATTTTTATAGCTTGTTGCAGATCCACATCCAGATTTGTTAGCAAAAAGCAAGTTTTTTTGACTTCTGTCTAGTTGGATTTCTTTTTATGAATCACATTTTATCTAGATTAACTGCAAAAAAATAACCATAACCACATTTTTACCTGTCACATAATCAGAACAGTGGGCACATTTATTAAATTGCAAGTGTCATGTTGATTATTGGTTCACTAATCATTTGATTATTGGTGAAAATGAAAGTGGACACAACCGCAGTCAGTCAGAGTATATATAGTGTGCTGCTTTGGAGCTGAAAATGGACACCACCTTGACAAATGTTGCTTAATTTTCCTCTATCAGACTGTCACAAGCTTGGATTCAAACCACACATCATTCGACCATGTACTTCTGTTCTTTTTTCTCAACCTGAACAAACAGTAAGCATTGGAACACTAGACTGAGTTCAAATTGTTGACTGTGTCATGATATGTACAAGCTTTTAAATGGGGCAGAACATACTGTAACACATAATGTAAACCCACAGGCTTCGTTAAAAATAAACAGGGTCTCTCGCTGATTGATTGCAGATATACATAAGGAGGGTGGGGTAATGCAGCAAAATTTAAATGTTGAACACTGTTTCATACTTCAATCTTGGAGCAAATGAAATCTCTAGTCACAAGATATATAATGTTGTAATCTTAGTAATAACTTCATACATGCATGAAAAGCATCAGATTTGTGTTAGGACATCTGGCAATCCTTCACAATTTACAGTGAAAGCCATGCATTTTTGAGGAATTTGCCAAAAGATTTCAGCAAGTCAGTATCAACATGAACTTGTTTATTTAAAAGGTGTAAATTTAAACTTTCCACAAATATAAGTGACTATCATTTCTTGTTGTCTCAAAGTGGAATTTAACAGTGTGCCCACCTTCCATTTTTCTTCAAGTGAATGCCCCACCCTGCTGGTGTATCTGTTCACAGGATGATTTAAAAACTGGCCCTCTCATTCAGAAAGAAAACAAAAAACTACATTACGGCAATGATGCAGCAGATTTCATGCAAAAACAAGTTATATTTTCATTTAAAAACTGCTGTGCATCACTATTAGTCTGTTTTCTTTTTACTAAGTGGCAGGCAGGAAAGCAAAGCAGCTTTGTCAATAATGTGCAGATTACCTTAATGCATCTGAGCAGCATTACAGTTCAAACTCTGAGACAAACACACTGTTTACAGGTGCTTGGCAGGCGAGTCTTTTATACTTTGTGAAAGTTTCTGATAGTGCCTCTTGTGTAACCCAGACAGGCTTCATATTTCCTGGGACAAAAACCACTAATGAGTGCTCATACAGTTTAGGGAATGTACATGCCACCTCCTCAGGGCCCTCTCTGTGACCCTGTGGGGACTTCACTGACCCAACATGGACTCTCCATGCATAATTCCTGCAGAGGCAAAACAGTAAAAAACAAATCACATACTGGGCTGAGGCCCTCTGTTCAATTTAGTATGTTGAATTTGACTGCTTATGATTAACAGGTGATGTGATTTCAGCAGAGATCATAAGAGGTATACCGGTTATGTCTGAACCCTGAATACAAGCTGTATATAGGCATTCCATGTAGTTCTGTGTCACTTCAAGGAGGTGTAGAAGTATATTTTTATGATGTATGAAATGATATTTGTTGTGAAGCTTATATGCAAAAAATAATCTCTTTATGCCTGTGAGTGGATCAAAACCTTAAAACTCTATGAAAGTGAAATGAGAGGATCTCTTCATACTAGAACCTTCATCTAGCTACAGGGTAGTACTGGTATTGAGGAAGACAATAGCTTTTGAAATTATGCTACCATTTCTGTAAGAGAGCAAAAACATTGTACTCCACCTTTTAAATGTGAAAGCTATTTAGTAATAAAACAATTAATTACTCTCAACAGATTAATGTAAAGGAAATTTACCTCTGAAAAGTTGGAGCAGTCTACTCATTGAATTGACCAATGCTCTACTTTCAGGGCAGTAAACTGGCAGCACAACTGTTGGTCTGGCGGCTGACACAAAGCACAAGGTCATTGGCTGTGGTGGGTTGTTGATATGCTTACTGCCATCCGTCAGTTGGTAATTAAAGTTTATAGCTTGCTGGTTCTGCCTGTGTGTTATGCATCATTTGTTAATTATTCTCACTTGGACTTAATTGAGTTTATATTGTGACTCCACAGTGAAATTTAGGCAGTCATGCATTAGTCAAACTTGCACACTGTCAGCAGAATTTTAATAACACTGCAATAAACTTCACCCACTATAACGGTGTAGCACTAGGAGTCCCTTGCTAACAGAATATCTTGTTAGTGATTGTGTGAAACTCTGAGAAAACACTGTGCAGAGTAGGTACCAGCAGACTGTGCCAATATACCACCCTAAAAAATAAAAGACCAAGTGTACTAGAGGAGAACTTCTCATAGTGACAAAAAAAATAACAGCACTTAGTGGTTTTCACTTGGTTTGTCCTCTCACTGCAGAACTGGATAGATCAGATAAAGTTCTGGAAGGTGACAGGAAATTCCACAGTAAGCTATGTCGCTCTTAACACAGTCCAGAGCAGCGAGGGAGCCCAGTCGGATACTGGCTCTGAAGGGGAAGATAAGTGCTGGCTAGGCCAAGAAGTGGAAAGGGGGAGCGGGAGGCGCGTCAGTAATCTCCCACTCGGGGATCTCACGTCACCACTTGCTGCACTGTTGAGCGTTCATGAGGGCAAGACTGGTCTCGACAGTGCAGCCTCCTGAGCAGCCGCTGAAGCTTGTTAGAGAAGTTTTTGTTCATCTGCCTATACATAAGAGGCATCGCAAAGCTGCTAGAGAAAGCCAGCAGTTTAGACACACATCTTAAGAAATAGTAGGTAGGTAAGTAATGTGCGTTGCTAATATACCCTGGTGCACCAGCTACAGTGTGTATCAACAGGGTCATGTAGTATGGAGTCCACAGTACAAACTGCACACAGACTGAGGCTAGCAGCAGTCTGTGGATAGAGGGGTCCAAGCGAGCTGAGTCCTGATCCAGAGGTGTAGACTCCTTTCTGATACGCAAAATGAGCACAAAGGCATAAAGAACAGCCACAGCTGGAACCACGTAGCCAATAAACATCATGATGGCATCTGCTGCCTCCTTGTTTTGCATTTTGGAGCACTCAACCATCTTAGTGGAGATATGGTTGCACACATAGAACAGCAGCGAAGAGAAGCTAGTGAGCACCGCCCCACCCCAGATGAACCCACACACATGTTTGGTGTTGTACACACTGGACATGTATGTACGAGGTAGAGCCCGTTCTATGTAGTAGTCCAGACTGAGCAGTGTAGTAGAATACATGATGACCAGAGAAGAGATGTTGAAGAGGATGAGCAAGGTGATGTAGACCTCATTGTTGTACTCCCATGCATGCCAGCGGGTGAAGGTGGAGCTCAGCAGCTCCATAGGCGCCACCAGGTTGAGCACGAGACCCGCAATGGCCATGTTAACGAAATAGACATCCGGCATGGTCATGGACACCTTGTTGGAAAGGTTGACCACGACCAGCAGCACATTGTAGCACAGCCCCAATGGGAAGCACACCAGGAGGTAGATGAGGGAGAAGACTGACAGGATGAGGCCATAGTCCTGGCAGAGCCGGAAGTCCACGTTGGTGTCCGTCTCATTGTAAACCATGCAGATCCACATTGCTGGGCTCTGACACAGGTCACGTCTCTCAACAGGTTGACTGCAGGCAGAGAATCAGGGAGAAGGACATTAGTTATGAAACTGATAATAAATCTTGCTAATTACCAGATATAATTTGATAGATAGTGTTACATTAATTTGTTCTCCTGGTACTTTTATATGGAATTTATTTTCAAGTTGATACATAATTTATGTGGATCTCCATACTGTGTATGGGCAATGGACTGCCTTGTGAGCTTCATGAAATGGAAATGATGTTCACTTTACTCCTCTCCTTTAAGGCTTTAAGTCTATAGATCTTAAACAAGAAGAGCAGGACTGAACATCACCTAGCTTCTTGCAATAGTGAAGGAGTCAAGAGGCCAAATGGATCTCTCCAGATTTTGGACAGGGACTTTGATGTGAAAGGCTGGTGGTACAGAAAAGGTTTGATTATTATTTAAAAAACAAAATATCAGTACCAAAGCCAGCATCCTTAAAGAGACATCAATACCAATGGAATATACTATAAAACCAGTAACCACGTATCACACTAAGTGTGACATATTTTGTTGTCTGTTGTTGACATTTTGTCTAAGTCTTTAGTTTTGAGGAAGTTACAAGATACAACAACAAAAAACAAAACAAAAATAAAACCAAAACAAACAAACAAACAAACAACTCTGAACATTTAATTTTTGCTGAGCAGAATTCAACTCTCACTGTTTTTGGCTTCTGTGCCAGCGAGGGGGGAGCAAACAAGGCCTTGAAACAAAAACATGTCAGCCACTGCACGGCCATTATGCACTGGGTAACACTGTTAATTTCACTTCACTGCATCTGACTGGCTGAATACGAAGGCCTCACAATATGTTTCATTTGTTAACTCAGCCTCAAAATCCACTATTTTCTGTGAGAGCCACACCAGCAAGAACAAGCGTTTGATGCATCTGCAAGCTTTTGCTGTCTTGTTCTTTTCTTACAGTCTCTGTCACAGTCAAATGCAGCATTGCAGTGCAGTGCTGCACTTGTGTTTCTCACTTGGTCAAGCAACCAGATAAAGAATTGCCCCTTCCTTTGCAGAATTCTTTGGTGTTACTACTGCTGTGAGTAAAGCACATGCACCTTCTGTTCAGGTTACTGCCAAGTTGACTGGGGGGTTGGGCACGTGGTGATGGGTAGATTTATAAAGAGTGAAATGTGAGTCAGGCCCCAGCAAAAGGTCAGTGGGGACTGAGTGGAGGGGTTGTAGTTCAGAGTAAGGTTAAAGAAAATGACCACTTACACGTCAGGAGTATTTGTGATCAAACCTGAGGGTGCTCCCATTGTTCAAAAAGCTTATGTAATATTCACTTGCAAAATTAGTTCAGGTCATTTTTGATAAGTTATTCAAATTGGCTTTGGTAATAAAGAAAAAGAAGATTATAAGGCTATCAGAAAAATGCTACGATAAGTCAACCCAGGCTCACTGTATTGTGTTCTCCCAGTGATAGTACGGTTGTTATGTTTCCACATGTTTGGCTTTATTCCCTAACTGAGTCAAAGGAAATGATTCCCTGAATACTGAATAATTTCTGTAGAATTTTCTGGTATTATTCCATGTAGCAATTCTGTGAAACAAAGTGCAGGAAAGCAGTTTTGTTTTCAGGAGGATGAGTAATGATGCCAGTAAAGGGGAAAGTTTCTTCCGTTCACTTACGTAACACCCATGCAGAGGGGCTGTTTTGGCCGTAAGCCTCAGACACAGACGCATATGCACACACAAGGGCTCAGTCCCTCCTCTATACTAATCCAATTGGCTATAATGAGACTATAGTGGAGGCTGTAGCTCAGAGCTGAACTGGCACAGGATCAAGAGAAAGAAAGTGTAGTGTTTCTCTTCACCAGGACAGGGGCACCGGTCAGACCTCTTGTAAACATAGCTTTTTAACACAAGTAGCTAGGTGACTCATTTACTAAAACAGGCCTTGACAGAAGTACATAATTAGCCATGGTCCTCTCTCATTGATTATATGCTCTTTTGAGGATGTTTTGTGAGTTGGACGAGGTTTGTTCACCCAACACTCCTTCTACCGAATACAACCTCTGCTCACTTAAGATAAAAATTGGTGATAATTAAAGAGAGTTCACTGTTTTGTGGCTGGCTGTCCCCATTCATTAGCACCTGCTGTATACAGACATTTTAGCAACCCTTTAATTACCATATTGGCTCACTCTGCAGCTTATAGTAGCTGCAGGTTGCCAAAAATACAGCATAAAAAATGAGTCATGAGTTTGTGGTTTTCTGTTATCTATTACTTAAACTGATGATCTTTCAAAGACTTTGTTTTCTGTTTCATCCAACACTATAGATAGTATTAGCCTAGTATTGAACACAAGATCTTGATAATGACAAAACAATAAAAGAAGGAGAGATCAATATTTGCCACAGCTTGTATGATGCGTACTGGACTGAAGGAAAAATTAGATGTTAGGGGAAGTTAGAGGAGGTAACTACTAAAAAAAGGAACAAAGTTATTTCAACTGACGCCAGGTGGGAGAATTTGGGACTTCACTATTTTTCCAACTTCTATGATAGTCACTGTGTCATATTAAGCAATTCTTGAGTCATAAATTCTTTTCTTTTTGGAATTGGCCTGGGGTAATGACAGACTGCGTGTTTTTCCTCAACCAATCATGGCTTGCTGTCTTTCACAACAAGCATGATATCATCAAAAAGGAGGTGCTACAAATCAACTTCATGGAATAAAAACGTAAACAAACAATGCCAGTGTATAGAAAACCTTAAGTCTTAATAATTTAGGTTTTCTGTTTAATTCTTAATTAAGGCATAAATCAAGGGCATGGACACTCAAAGCCAAACAACAATGCATGTGTATTTTGTTTCTTGCTGAACCTTCAGGTCCTCAAAACCATTAATGCCCTTAAACTGAACCTTGACTCAGGGGAACTTCTTTTTTTAGTGCTGTGAAAGTCAGTCCACTTCAGATCTGATAATGAAATCTCTAGGTGTCCACTCAGCTGAGGTTCAAATAATAGAGGTGAGAGAAAATGTTAACACCTGAAATGAAGGCACAACAACCTGATACCATCTGAGCATGGTCCATTTTAATGTAGAAAATGGGGACCATTTCACTGTAAAAAGCTATTTTCAGACGTTACCAGAACTACAGCTGCAACTGATACTGTTTTCACTACTTTCAGTTGGTATTGTACTGTATTGTATTGTATTGTATACTACATGAGGCATGTGAAGTTATGGTAAAGTGTCTCTTTTTAAGGCCATATATCTGCAGTGATCAAAGCACATACATTTCAAAATTAGTTCTTCTCATCTTTAAGGTGTATGGTAATTTGTCTGTTGTAAGAATCCTTTCAGGGCACAACTGCTTAAATGAAAGACTTCAAGTTTTTGACCTTTGTCCAGACTGACAGAGTAATTTAAGGACTTTGAGCTGTTATGGTTTGCTAGGCATTTGGCTACAATTCTGACAATTCTGACAATGATACACAACATTATTAGTCCGTATGCCAAAGAGAATCAATTATGCAGATATCCTCAAATGCAAGAAAGACCACTATTTCCAGCACTGTACTTTTTAAAATGTTAAATGTTTCATTTATATCACCAAGTACAAAAAAATCTTTGTTGAGTTGTTCTTTAACTGCAGTTAGCCCCATCTGAACTTTCTGCCCTACTCTTTGTCAAAAGTAGTTAAGATAAATATTCCCGGAGGGGGAGGTCCTGCTTCAGCATGCTTCAGCCCCACCAAACATGATCTCGTTGGAGTGACGTCCACGTGCTTGACGTTTCAGCGTTTGGAAGCCAGATCTCATGGGCTGATGGGAGTAGTGTGACATACTGGGCCCACACCCCTCATATATCCTTACTGGAATTTACAGGCTCTTCTCAGAAAGTAGAAAGAGTGATGTCACATGATTCCCTACTTGAGTCTGCAGCAGCATGCAGTGAAGCAGCAACAAAAATACTACAGTAAAAAATTAGATTACATGACTCATATTTACACATGTGGTGATTGTGTAGTAACATAAGAGGTTAAGTTCAGCTGAATGACATTAGATGCAAAAATGTTCTAGTAATAGATGGTGTATAATTTAATGTAACTGCCTGCAGAAGTCTCAAACTACTTTCAGTATAAGAGGCCATTAAGATGGAAATTGTTCATTTAAGAAAGCCCCTAAATCTTTGCTGGTTCTTTTTCAAATGCATTTGTCAGTTGCGTATTATTCTTGTAAAGCAGCCCATTAACTGAGAGATTAATGAGGGATCTGACTTCAGGTACACACTAATGCTGCACAACATTTTGCAAATTAAAATGACTAAGCTTTCAAGAGTGATTAACATACTTACCATTTACTCTTTCCTGTAGATGGATTTTTTTTTATAATTCAGATCATTTTCCCGAATACATTATAAGCCTCCACAGAATTGAGTCACAGCAGTGGAATTTTTTAAGGGGGAGAAAGATAACTTGTTTTTGGAGGGATCAATAATCTACCTGCTGACCATTCTCCTCTTCATTTTTGACTGTTCCAGTTTTGACTGGTTGACCACAGAAAAACAAAAAAGCCCAAAAGTGATGACAATTTCAGTGACAAACTGCTGCCGAGAAAACATTGTTTCCTCTTATTAAATTACAGTGTGAGGGACTCTGGTCAAGCTCAGGTCACGGTCAGTCTTGACAGCTCCCTTAATGTCTCTCTGGCAACATGTTGAACTGCCACAGGAATCAACAAAGTCAGAGCTCAATGGTCAGCACAAAGCAGGCTTACTGCCATTAAGCCATAGCACACATGCCTGTGTCCCCTTTGGTCACATGGATGAAGTTGAGACAACAAGTGCAAAGCTTAAATCTCGAGAAGCATTTAATTTGGTGAGCGGTAAGACTTATGGGAGCAGAGCTACTTTATCGGGAAGAAATATTCACCCAGCCTTCTTGTTGATGTGAAAAAGTCAGGTGGATGTGCTGGCCATAATTACTAGTTCATTATTAGTAACTATGGGAAGAATCCTGTTATTATCTGTTAGTAAATACTGATTTTAAAAGCTGATTAAAGGTTTTTCAAAACAAAAAGGTGTCAAACTGTGGTGAAACCATGGTATTAAAACCAACACTATAGACCAGGAGACAAGTATATTAATATTAATATGCCTGTGCTTTAAACAGCTTATTATCTTGCATTTTACTAATGATTAAACATCACAAGACCAAATATTAAAAAACGTTGTAATTTCACATGACCAGTATGGTATTTGAGTAAATATATCGGTAGATTGACTGATCCAGTAAGCCAGACTGCTTTCAACTTGCAATGTGCTAATAACAAACATTACATTAATTAAAAAGAATTACTGTGACTTCTCCTTAGCTGTAGATCCCTATGGCAGATGTCAGGTTAACAAGATATGGACTATTATTCATGCAAAGAGCAATCTACCACGACTTATAATACACTATTTACTACCAGTGAAGGAGCTTTTACCTTAAGAGGCGTCTGATTTAACTATAACAACGTTTTCCCAGCCCTGGAGAAAGCTGATCCCGTGAGAAAAGGTTTCAGGTGTTGTTTTCCTAATATAAACGCCTCGTTAAAACTGTGGAGCTACTCCAGCTGAACAAGGATAAGAAAACAAACCAGCCCATCGCGGTCTCTATTTATCATTGCGGACATTGTGTCTCTCCATCACACTTGACTGCACAGATCAAAGCGTGGATAGCTGTCACCGCTTTACCATTATTCCACCGTTTCTGCGGCTATTGTTGGCACAACTACGCTACTCTCGCATCTCCAGTGGGTCATTTTCACTTCTCTGCCGCAGTAAAGCCAAAAAATCAATGCAAACGTATCACATTTGCAAGTCGAAATGTAAAACAAGAATAAATAGAATTAAAAACTTACCAGAAACGTAAAGGTTGGGGTTTGTGACAAACCTACGGAGGCATAGGGTTTGGATGTAGCACTTCCACGGGCATTTCGTCGGTTCATTTGACAAACAGACCTCCTTAAATACGCCTTTTTCGATCCTCCTCGCACTCTTTAAGCCTCCATACAGCAAATAATACCGTTTCACTGCATGTCGGTAAAGACCGACTTCATCTATCAACTTTTCGGACGAGGCTTGTTCTGAAAAGGGGCCGTCCTTTACACTTTACTACTGCTGGAGTGTTGCTGAGCCCTACAGTGTGTACACACGTGACCCTCCCCCACCGTCTCCTCGCTCCGCTCTCTGCTGCTCTACGAGGGTCGCGAGGCCCGAATGGCCGTTCTTTCCTCTGATTGGACAAAGGGCAGGGGGGTGGGGCGCGAGGGGGGACTGGGGAACACACGCACGTATGAAACCGTCCCGTTCATTAGTATGTAGTAACTTAGTATTAGACCAATGATTGGCATGTAAACATAAGTATAAGTGTCATACCATATGTTGCGTGATGTAATATTTACTGCGGCTCACCAGGTAACTAAAGCCATAAGTCTTTATTATTTTTAGTGCCGTGTGTGAGTCTGTTTCCCCATTGTTTTGTGGTTCCCCAACCTTAACATGAACCCAGCCTTATCCTAACCCCGCCTGAATTCATCTGATAGATGCTATTTTTTTTCCAAATTTGTCCTAAAACGAAATGCAGGTGCCCCCACATTATTGCAACATTTGCTTGCTCATATCATTCCTCCTCCTCTCACTGGACCTACCCAAGATAGAATCACCACTCCTCATTCTGTGTAAAAATACACTTCACACATATTTCAAAACTGCTGTGTAAAAAAAAAGTTTTAGTCTTCAGTTCAAATTCCCACTTTCTGTTACTTTGTTACTTTGTGAGACTATCCAAAAAGAACACAAGTTAAGACATTTGTGCTAAAACGACTGAAAAAATGGGAGGATCCACTTTATTTTGTTAGAGTTAAGACTATTAAAGGCTTTTAAATGCTTTAGATAAAATGTTGATAGTATTTTTACTCAGAAGAACTGTTGATTTTGTCCCCATTACTACACTGAAAATGCGTTAGAGGGATATCTTCATGACCCATACAAGCAGGCAAAACTTGTTTTAATATTTATTTTGGCATATGACAATTGTTTTCAGACAGATTTTTAGAAATTGTTAACCTATCCTTAAACCCTAACTTAATTAGTTATCGCTGTAACTTATCAATGAGCAAGAGCTCAGAACAAAAGCTGCTCTACATTAAAACAATGCAAGGGGTTGTGTTGGTGGAGTCACACTGATTCATGCTGAGATATGAAATATGATCCATGAAGGCCAGTTTGAGCAAGAGATCAATGTGTTTAAAGGTTGGTCAGTCAGAAACTTAACATTTTTGCTTTCAACTACAGGTTCTCTGCTATCCTGCTTGTCTTGGGAGAGGGTGAAAGACATGCAAAGTTCCTGTTTCATAAAATGAAAGAAAATAAATATTGATTTGAAATCCCAGAGGCAGAATTATTGTGGCATTCTATCCTGATGATCACATGAGGAGAACAAAGTAAAGTTTGTAATAAAAGAGAGCTGATTATCTCTCTTGGAAGTACTGTAATAAAATACAGAATGTTAGAATGATGAAATGCCTTTGTGTTGGTCTGTTGAATGGAGATTTAATTAAGCAACTGAAGTTTGCTAAGGAGATTAAGGATTATGATGTAAATTCTTATAGCACGCATCATAATCCTGATATAGAGAACAATGCACAGCAGATGATTCGATGTGATAAGTATGTTTTGTGTGAACTGCAGCTAATTTCATTGTCTACTCTGAAAGTCCGTACATGGATAATGATTCAAATAAGTTTGTAAGTCAACAGTTTTTGATACAATGCCTGAAGGCTGCTAAGTTTTCGGTGTTGTAATTTACTAGTTACACATTTTCCATGTTGCATTTTGCAAAGCCTGATACTACAATGTATTTTAATAACCTGGTTGCAATTATTTCAAAGATCCAGTAATGAAATCCTTCCAGTACTTTATTAACTTTTAGTAAGTGCTGATGCGTCATGCAGAAAAACAAGTAAATGTCATGTGAGTTTTATTGCATTCGTTACTGGAAACCTAAAAAAAAATACCCCTATTTGATCATTGCTTCACTCCGTCCACGAGCCTGAGATAACATGGCACATGGTAACATCAGGTCTTAATCAGTGCTTGTGTTACAGATCCATCCCTTAATTTCCTGCCCAGCACCAGAGGGAAAGGAGGGATACTTCAACAAAATCCTAAGTGAGACCCTGAAGGCTACAGTGTTAAAAGAACCTGGAAGGAGATATTTCATTAAAACTCTTATGAAAGATCTCTGTGCCCCTTCAGTTCTCTTTGCAAGTGAAACGTTTCTATGCCAGGCACGAAAATGAAAAAGAGATTTTTTTTTTTTGAATGAACAGTTTCAAAACAAAATGCCTTGCCATGGCTCAATGAGCACACTTGATCTTTATAGAGAGTGCTGAACATAAGTCTCTTGTGCCTCTTGAAAGAACTGACGCACAAATATTGGAATGGAATAATTCAAGAGCCACATATGTCTCTGATCTTATATTTTAGAATGGCATAACCAGAGTCCTTTTCTGTCTAATAAGTTTCGTGCAGCTATGATGAAGCCAAATCAGAAGCAAGCTTGGTTTTAGAACAGTATTTATGTACAGGATGGCAAATGCAAGACTAAAGCTTGAATGTACTCAAAATAAGTCAGACACAAAAGAGCCAAAAGCGCTGCAGTTCGATAATCAGTTGAAAAACACAACCCCACCAAGATCCCTCTTGCTACAGGCCAGCTAGCCTTGATTTCTGTCTTTTATCTCTGCTTTTCAACTAATTGAGGCGCAGCAGTGGAAAAGCACTCAAACCTTTTTGATTCCTGCAAAAGCATCACCCTGGAAACAGAGATTATTCCTGCAAATGTACTGTTACCTGTGTTTTATCCATCATATAATACATTTTAGGTTCACCAGCATTTAGATTTTCACTTACTGATTATAGAATACATTGGTCATTTATGCACATATCACTTCTGCAATCTTTAAACACAAATTAAAGTAATAAAAAAATTTAACAGTGAACAAATATTTATGTCACAGAATAACAATAAATGCTAGATATTTGATATCACTTCAGATTGGACAAAATGTTTGAAATTGAAAAAGGAGATTAAAAATTTTCTAGTGCAATTTAAAAAAAAACCAATTGTAATGATCTGATGTAATTATCAAAGCAATAGCAAACTTTAGCCACACAGTCTCAGTCTGAGCCACTTGTGTGCAAAGGTCGAGTGCAAGTGCAATAACCCCTCAAATAATTTCCACAGCATTGGTCAGGTTAATTCTTCCATACAGTCATACCTTAGCACATCTTAATCTTGTATGACATGAGCCATAATGTGGTAAAGTGTTTGTTTCTAAGAGGTATAATTAAATTTACAAATTCATGCTTTTTTATGATATGCACATAACTCAAGGTCACACAACATATTTATTTAAAAAGAAAATCATATTACCATGATACCAGGAAAGTAATTTCACTCCTTAGTGTTTGCTTGTAGTGCTTTGGAATGGTTTGTTGGTATCTTTAACTTTATTTTATTAGATATTTGCATGCCATCTGAAAAAAATACAAGTTCTTTGTGATTCTTGATTGCATGTTTAAATAGGAAACAAATGCTGATTAATGCTGGTTTGCATGGAAGTGCGTGTGATGTGGTCATTTACTGCAGCAGAGGAGAAAGTGAGTGTTAGTGCTAGGGGCAGAGTGGACTGTGGGTCTGAGGACTAAATCACAGTTTATCCCCAATCAAGCTCTGAAATCTGTTCCTATTCTTGGAAGCCTCAGCACCACTGTAAGGCTCTGGCCTGCATTTACTTTCCCCTAAGGACTTTAGGCTGTATGATGACATATGGCTTGTTTATAAATGAAGGTCTATGCTCAGCCTCAGTCAACCCTGGATGCATGTCAGCTGTTTGCACAGTCACTTTGGCACCAGATGGTCAAAGAGACGTAATGTGAGTCTAATGATAATGATTAAACCACAGTGTCTGCGGGTACACTGAAATTCTAAAATATTTCATCAGATTATGACTGTAACTGCCACTGCAGGAGACTGTCACAGTACTGAAAGATGATGATGTCATAAAGATAGACACAGATCTCACTGCCTGCATGTTTTTTTACGTTTTTTTAATGCAGAGTGTTACATGCATACAGAGGCAACCAGTGCAACACAGCAGCACAGTGCATGCTGTGCACATGCCTTTAAGCTCTGAGGCCTGGGAGTGCACATTAAGCTCATTAAGTCTGTGGTGGAGATTATGGTGTGTTGCAGACCAGGCACCAGGGTCCAGTGGCCGGGACGTCCCCTCATTTCAGAAGCAGGGAGGAAGTGGCTAGATGAGTTTGGAAGAGCTCCTCCTGATCACATAAACTACAATATATATCATTTGGCATGCACCCACACGTTTGAAAACAAACAAGTACAAATGCTGCGTAAAATGTTGACATGTACTGCAGGAGAGCAGAGTTTGGTTACAGCAAGCTCCCATTATGATCCAAATCAAGTGCATAATATAAACATCAAAATGAACCCTGCAGCTTTGTTTTTGTTTCGCTATCACATCTCTGTACCACACTGAGGTCTATCATCCTGTCACACTGTTTCCTGGCAAAAATAAAGCAAAATGAAGCAAACGTGTTCAGTTTAGTCCAGTGTTCTGCAAATATAAATATGAACATAAATAAAAGTACTGACATATTTGAAATGGTGGACTTTTTAGATAAACATATACACATTCAAATGATGGTGCTGCAGAGAAAGAATAGAACAGCATAGGAGCTTGGATTAATATAACACTACATAAGCCTGTCTCCTAAGCTGGTGTCTGTGTGTGTTTTTCCCTCCTGGAACAAATGATGCTTTGGAAAGATTTTTTGATGATGAATTTTAATATTCCCCTCCCATCTGTCTGTCTGCCCCCCAACCCCTCCCCTACCCCCAGGATTCATTAACCTTTGGGCTTTTCAAGCCAAATAATGTCATGAGCAGCAGTGATTTTTGCTTTGTCCTGGCCCACAGCCCTCCTTTTTGTTTATGTTCAAGTGAGCAGTATGCCTTGGCAGGAGATGGCAAATAGCACATCTGCTAAACTGGAACTGCTTCCTCTACTATAAAAAATAGCTAGTGCAATGAAGGACAATTTTGGGACACTTCCATGACTCAGCAACTATAATTCATATAAAGGCTGTTCAGTGGTTACACAGACTATCATTTTTAATCATTTTCCATTGAGTGAGACCATGCATGTGTGTTCTGTGTGCATGTAAATTGATAGCAACTATATAGACTGCTGCAGAAGAAACAATACTACTGCTCCTACCTGTGGTGAGCAAAGACAGTATATTAAATATTTCAAAGAGCCACTGTGACGTAACCAAATGGTTTGTGGAGTACCATTTCATAGCCCCGAGTATGGCATAATGCTCATTGCCATCTTGGACTTTTTTGCCAAAGGCAACCATATTTGAATGAGAGGGTGGAGCTGGGGAAGATAAAGATTGCTACCAGTGACTTTGTGACTCAAAGCAGACAGCAGCTGCTGTCACACAAACCGATCATTCCCCTAATTATGGATAACTTCAAGCCTTAATATAATTTAGATGAGTAGGTTACATAAAAATTAGTTCCTGTAAAGTTGTCAGCAATAGAGACAGAAACAAAGTTTGTTCCAAGCTATTAACATATTTATTTCTGCTGTAAAGTTTAGCATTTTAGTATGGGTGTTCATGGGACTGGACTCGCTTTAAGAGCAGGCATCCGAGGAACAGCAGTTTTTTGGACTTCCATGTTCGCTTCATCTCACAGCCCCTGTTGCTGGCATTTGGTGGCGCATCTCAGGGTTCCACCTTGGGCCCCTTTTCGTTTACCTTACCTACTATTATTCACTATATAATATTATTATTATGTCAAGCAGTTTGCGATATTTTTGTACAAAGTGTATATGGATAAACACACTTTAACCATGTTTTCACTCAGTGCCTTTTTTCTGGTGGGTTATTCTGTGATTAAATGATGAGTGACCTTGACCTTGCACACGTTAGTTAGTAGATATACTGATCTCCTGCAGTGCATAGTTGAAGAGGGGCCTGCATAGTTTTGTGACATTCCTGGGCTAAGTGAAGAGGACAGTTAGTGCTTCAGTTGTGGGTAAAATGGGGATAAAGGCTGAGAGAGATGGTGCAAAAGATGGAGCAAAGAGAAAAAATACGCAGGCAGCTGTTTCCGCCCACTGCTCTGCTGTTAGCTTGTCCCCAGCAAAAGAATGAGCACTGACCTTAGGTCAACCTTGTAATGTATCCTTTTCAATAACATCCACCTCAGCCGCATGCTTAAACAGTAGTTTTAAGGCACGTTCCTTGGATTTTCTCTGTCTCTCAAGGGAAATTTATTTGTTGCCTTTAGCCACAGAATAGGAGTCCAAATCAGGTCAGCTTGCATGAAGCTTTTAGTGTAAATACAATCCAGAAAATTGGGGTGACCTCCATCAGGAAGGTGAGTGATTAAATAGCCTCCTGATCATGTGCTCTGTCTCTTGCTGGCAAATTGATCACCACTGTGATTATTGCCTCTGTTGATCATCTAAATGCACTCATCAGCACTGTCATCATCATTATTTGGAGTGCTGTGCACATCACAGCCATTTTTGGGTTATTTATAAGTTATTGGTCAGTGGTACAAAACATCCTTGTCTACTGGTGCTTTTTGGTTTCAAAATAGGAAGGTTCATTTAAGGAAATTTCATTGCTGGAACTTTAACTCACAAAAAGGTCATCCTGAGAAAACAAAACAAACCTAAAAAAAAGAATAAAAATACAAGAGGAGCTGTTTTTTACAGACTCTGCACAGGAAATGTACATATCACTGTTGCTGCATGAAAATCTTAAAACAAAGGTTAAAAACATTTTCAAAACCTGTTTATTATCAAACCAACCACATTAAATGTGTGCTTTTATAAGAGAAATAATTATTTTAATATGGTAATGGACCACAATTTTATCAAACTGCTCTGTATATGCTGGTTGATTCACACTTCCGCTTTCAGTTCTGTTTAGCTGTTTACTTTTATTGGAGCTGCTGTGTCTGGGGAAGCCATGCAAATCCTCTTGCACCTAATCTTGTTAGGAATTTATTTGGTTTTAAACACTTTAATTAAATAAAAGTCTTGTGTTTTTTTTCTTGCTGCCCTCTTTGCTGCCTATTTTTTAAAGTTGCTAATAAATATAACATGGACACACAAACACGTTAAGTGCAACAAAGGTATCAGCTGACCTTGGTAGATATTTTTAAGGGGAACATTCTCATTACATTACCCTTTAAAATTAAAAAAAGAAGAGAGAAATGTGCTTAAGGCTCATATGTCCTCATAACCTCTCTTGTGTTCATGTTTTTCTCTCTCAGTGGGACAGAGAGGAGTGGTAGGGCAGCAGGGGATCCGGTGAGGGCCCCCAGGCTTCATGCCTCATGGGCCCCCTGCTCCATTCTGCTGCGGCTGTAAGCCAAGATTATTCCGCATTTTGGTTCCACCAGATGCGGCAGCGTCACTGGACGGGCGCTGTCTAGCCCTGATGAGCAGATCTAAGCGGGATTAGCGGCCCGTTGTGGTGGATCGGCAAGAACAGTGGGAGGCTGTCCACACACAGCTGTGTGTTTGTGTGTTTCATAATGCTCTGGCCTCTGGCCTGTCTCTGGCTTTGGCTCCAGCCCTGAACCACCTTTCCCTCCCACTGACCTCACAGTTCAGGGAGCTCTCGGACTGTAGACAGCAGGAACTCCAACATTTTTGGAACGGCATGAAAGCTTTCAATGAAACACTATTCCCCCTAAAGGATTGTGGGAGAGAAGTGGTCAGACAGGCACGCTGTATCATCTGAGAGTGTTGTCTTTTTTTTTTTTCCAATGGCTGCAGTTGTTTGAGATTTGTACAGCTTCACAAACATGTCAAGCATTTATCAATAAATAGTCTAAGCATTGCAATTTGTTGGGTAAAGAAATTGGCCATTGTTGTTTTAATTGTATACTAAGATGTGTTTCTGAACAAGGAGTCAGTGTAATTCTTGGCAATGGTAAAATAATCCTCTCATACAGAAAGAAATCCTTGTTTGGGCCTGAGAAACTGCTCCTAGATGTGCTGGTACCC
Organism: Acanthurus leucopareius; assembly: GCA_029814765.1. Classification (NCBI taxonomy): domain Eukaryota; kingdom Metazoa; phylum Chordata; class Actinopteri; order Acanthuriformes; family Acanthuridae; genus Acanthurus; species Acanthurus leucopareius. Next base: position 7,412,128 of record JAQMCX010000021.1, on the reverse strand, counting down.
CTGCTGGCAAGTACAATTGCTTCTGTGCAGGTGAAGCTGCCAAGTTGTGTTTATATCCTTTCAGTGACTGTGGTCATATTTCAAGTCCCCATAGCAGCCACTGTTCACTGGTGACAGTTTCTATTTACAGAAAACAATCCCCTTGGACAAAGAGATGGTGGAAAATGTTGGATGATAAATGTCTCATGGAAAGAAATGTCTCAACATACCAGCATTTAAAAAAAAGAAACAGTCTTGGAGAAATGTATAAAACACTCTGGAACGTTTATCATATGCTTTGCACGTGCTGGAAACCAGCATTACCCAAATAAGTCATGTCATCGCAGAAAGTTATTAAAACCATTTTTCATTTTGTAGATAAAAACAGTGTACTCACATTCATGATATATGAAATGGAAATATTTTTGAGGATTTTATGGAGTTTTTGAAGGATTTAACTTGACCTAACTACAGTTATTTAACTTTTAAACACAACTTCAGAGGTTTAGAAACTAATAAAATGTGAGTGTTCATTAATGTCAGAACCTTTGTGTCTCTAAGAGTGCTATCCAAGAAGCTTGTCACCTCCTGCTCTTATATTTGATTTGACCGAATTACTTCTCTAATGAGGCTCACACTAAGATAGCAGCACAGATAACAAAACCCAGCATCAACATTTGGTTCAAAGCTGTCTGAAATTGCTTTTTTGGCTACCCAGAGTTTTGTTTTTAGTTTGTGTCGCATTGTTTTTCCCTCTTGATCTCCTTTCACTCAAAACTCTGTTCCTCAAAGTCTTTCCCAATAAATTGGAAAATAAGGCGGTCGGGAGAAAATGCTGTCCTTCCAAACTTTTTTCTCGAAGACCTTAGTCTCACACAACATCCCCAACAATTGTTTGGATTCAGTGTCTCTTTCCTCTCACTCTCTGTGTGTGTCTGTGTGTTTGATGTCGTGGTTTGGCTGTTCTCTAAAGCGTTCATTTCAGAGTGGTTACTTTGGGCCTCATTTTGACTCACTGGCTGTCTGCCTACACCCTGTGGTCTACCATCAACTACAGCAACTGCCTGTAGGCCTGTGTGTGTGTGTACAGTATTTCTTTTTGTGCACAAGTATTTTACATTCCACAATAAACTGTCTTTGCTATACGTTGTATGTTGTTCTATCAGCAAAATAGGCCTGTTTAGTCTGAAAACGGAGGTGGACCATAAAGAAGAGCCCCTGGCTGTCAGCCAGTACAACCACCAACCTCCAGTCAGCTGATGTTTTGCAGCTCCACTCATCATGCTGAAGCGTACAGTATGTTGCAGTCAGCTCGGGAGCCTATGAATTTGAGGACAAGGGGCAAACATAAAACATGCTTATTGTTTTTAAATGAAATCCATCATCTTTAATCCTAGTCAAGAGTTGCAACATGCAGACTGCTAATTTAAGAGAAGATCTTATTTATTTCATTTAGAGTCTTCTTTGATTGGCTTTGTCAGATAAAGTAACTTCTGTCAATGCTTTCCAGGGACTGAAGAGTCAGAATTCTCTTTCAAATCCATTGTATCTATAACAGGAAAACCCAGTAGCATAAGAAATAATGACTGGAGTGACTGTCTTTATGTTCTAGACAGCCTGTTGATATTCATTATTAAATCAGAGCATTGCAACTGTGGAGATAATTGTGAAAAATTATGAAATGAGTTATTTTTGTGCAGCAAAAATCCTCACCTACTGTGCATAATTTGATATCTCTCATAACTGAAACTGGGTTACAGAAAAGCCATTATTATGCTGGTATCTCACTTGTATGTACATAAATTACAATGTAATGGATGTTAGGAACTTCAAAATTTTGTCCATTTTGAACAGATAATAGACTTAATTTTTGTGCTGCTGTTACCAACCGTTTTCACTACAAAAAGAGACCATGACATAAATTTGACTATTTTTTATTTTATTAATCTCTTATGCTTTGATGCCATGAAATACAAGATGTGATTATGAATTATATCTGGTATTATTTTTGTCCTAAATCTTGTGTTGCTTGTTCCCTGGACATTGTGTTCTTTCATTTGCAGTGTGTGGTAGTGTGTAGTCCTCTGTTTTTATTGTTTGTGTTGATTTTTTCATTTTTGTAACAATGTCTGTGCTGTCCTCTTAGAAAGGTCACATCTCCACTGTTACTGTTTAGTGCCACTCTGTCCCTGCAATAAAACAGAACAAAGTATAAACCTGATTTAATGTTTTCATACTGGACACCAACACTGGATATGCTATCATCATGGTGACTTTATACCTAATAATATGAGTTTTAAATATGCATACGTTTCCTTTGACTCCTCCCAGCTAGAATCCTCTTTTACCCTTTGAGACGCACATTTTCTTAAACAAAAGTGTCTTTTTATTGTGCGTGATGCCTGAAAGAAGTTCAGGCCTATTGCCTCTGAAAACATTAAACTGACAGGCGCTGTGTAGGGACTGACTGAAAGAGAAAAAGAAAGTGAACAAGTACCAAGACCTCTTTGACTCGAGAACAATGAGCCCATGGACCTCCGTGTTTATGACCTGCATGGAGTCGGTCTGTACTGCACGGCTGTTTGAGCTTTGAATCAGGCCAGGCCCTCTAAGTGTGGAGAATTGAATTGGTGTGGATGTTTGTACAAGGGAACAGATGACAGCAGGGGAGGAAATGCTAATGATCTTTATGGGCAATAAACAGGACATATAACTTCAGGTTGATAGATGCCCATGACCTTTTGGGTGATTTAGTTACGCTAAGGAATCTGAGTAAGTGTCTAGGGAAGCCTGACGTCAAAAGGTCTCCTGGAGTTCTGCTGAAACAAAAATGAGAAAAGACAGGGGTTGAATAAACTAACTAGACTTGATCAATTATTTGTGGACAGGGACCAGAACATTTCTGCTTCACCTCATTCTTAAAACCACTGGTACACAATGTTGTCCCACTTTCTACCTTCATTCAGGGCCTCAGTGACTTACTAACATTGATATGTCCCATTCAGAACAACATCAGGTATCTGTGTCATCTGTTGAAACATTATTGACTTTTCCAGTATCTCCCAGTCATTGACCTGTGTGTGTTTGTGTGTGCTTAAGCAATTAAAGATCCCTGTGTAGCACTTTTTTATACAAGATGAAGAGTTTTAAAAAGGGAAAGCTTGCAGAGCTGATACATATTTACCTCTTGCTGCTGCTTTTAAGAGTAAAACACCCCCACTTCCCTAGTTTTTCTCCTTCACCTCTCATAAGCATTTCTGGGCATTACCAAATGATAAGTTGGCCTTGGGGCCCTTCCATCAGATAATGCTGTGAATGATAAGACTTGTGTGCTGCTGCTCTGAAAGAGGCCTGTCTTTATGTTTTTTGTTAACAAATATTGATGTACAAGTAATACAAAAAATATGGGAAACATAATTCAAAGAAGCAATGTGTAACATATGGCCGGTCATAACAGCTCTGATGTTGTGTCAAAGATGCCTATGTATTGTTTTGCAGAGAAAACTAAAGAAGTTTGCATGCTAACCAGCCAGCTTTTTCTCGAGCTTTTTCTCGAGCTTTTTTGAATTGTCGACTCATTTTAAAACATGCTTTGTTCGAACTTGACATAAAAAACAACAACAACCAAAAACTCATCAAAACCCTTTGGTTTGTTTTTCTACTGTTCCAACAATCGTCAGCTCTGTTGTCATCTGGTCATCTGATTAGACCTGAAAATCCCTGCTGATGAAGTCATCCTGTCAGTCCACTCCAGCTTAGCACCTCTGTTGTACCTGCTTGCTGTGTCTTCCCAATCCTCTCTGTCAGACTCTTAGAAGTCTTTGGTCGCAGCTGCTGTAAATCACTTAAGTACGATAATTCTTTTCTTCAAACTGACCTCAGTTGGTCTGACAGGCTGTGTTCATTCCCTGTCAGATATTATTCACCAGTAAAGCTGCTGGCCACGGTGTGAAAACCAACCAATTGTCTAATGATCCAAGCTCCCATTCCAATCAGAATAAATAGCTAATAGGTCCATTGGCTGTGCTGTGTGTCTTCCGAATGTTATTTCTATCTATCTAACTATCTAGCTAGCTTTCTAGCTATCTATGCTATCTTTTTCCCTAAAGGAGATGTGAAATATAACCTATGGATATGTGAAATACCCCATCTAGCATGTATGTTAGCTGCACAGCTAACAGCAATGGTTAGGGTTATGGGTTACAGGTTTTTGGTGAACCGTTCAAAACAACATCCCCCTTTGATTATTTTAGAAAGCTGGCAGATCTTTTTTTCTAGATATGTATTTTTACTGTATGAATATAATATATATATATAGAATATAAAATGTGTCAATCCTACATTATCCAAGAAAGTAAAATGATCCTACTCGTTGTCCTTTTAAGCTGCTTTGACACAAATGTTTCTGACTGTGGTCTCTTTCCTTTTAATCACCCAGTGTGCATTTCTTTAAAAGACAACAGTTTTGTTTTTATTGAACTACATGTGACGTCCACATGTTTTGTGATCAAAATGCTCTATATGTTCTTGTTGTGGTTATGGCTCATGTTGTAGCTTCACCGCCAGATCAGGCAAAAAACCACAATTTCTACGAGATTTATCTTTTCAAAACCCTTGTGGTCTACCAAGTGGCAACCATTGGGGGATCCAACTTCAACCAGCCATTTGTAGAAAATAAAGCCGCAGAGCAGGACCACATGTTTCACAGTCACATTAGGTATATGTTGACTTTAGTGTTTATACAGCAACAGCTCAAGTCCTGAATTCTAGATGAGAAATGTGTACAGCATTTGAAATACATCAAAGAGACCTCAGTATGCCAAAGTGGTACGAAATGACATATTTATGTAACTGCCTGCACTTAAAAAACACAATTCTGTATACCAAAGCAATAAAATATGCTGATTGTCAAACAGGTACCCAGAAAGTTTTTTTTATATATATAAAATACCCAGAAAGTATTTTATATTCTGTCATGGTAAAACAGAATAAAACTACTAACTTGGATGACCTTTAAGACATAGCTTCTTTTTCTTGTGGTTTCTTACCACGGTTTAAATGCCACCACATTCTCTGATGTATGACACTGTGGAAGATAATGTCTTTAATAGAGTTCTTTGCCTCTACCTCGTTAGATCTCAATGTCAGGACACCTTGTGTGTATTACTGCTCACTCATACTTCTGTGCTACTTCATTCACACAGAATACAGATGATGCAGGAGTCTATGGTAGCACAATAAACCTGAAAGCACAGTAAATGTGTGAGGGGGTAGATGCTTTAAATTCTGAAGCCATATCCTTGAACTACCTTTCAAATAATACAAACTCTCTCAAACTAGAAAGCATAGGCCTTCAGAGGGTTGCATTTTTATGTAACCAGCTTCAAATGCTAATAATCCACATTCCTGCACTAATGCTCATCTGAAGTTCAAAGAATGCCATTTCTCCCTTTAGGGTCATGCTATGTAGTACTAGAGAGCTGAGAGACTATGAGACTACACGCGCATGAAGTTCATTGATCTCTGATGCAAATTATATGGTCGACTAGCCACAAGAAATCTCTCAGTACAGTGGAAAGCTAAATGGCTGCTGTAGTACACAGAAAACCTCTCAAGAAGCAATCCAAGGAGCACTATAACATCTGTAAAAAATTAAAAAAGCTTATATTTTACATGGCTGATGAAGTCTTAAGGGGGGGCAATGTGATAGTCATTTGTAATGCATTTAAATTTCACAAATCCTACAGTGTGCCATTTATCATTTTGATAGAAGACTTGCATTGTACATTGTTATTGAGAACATAAAGTCCATCAGCACAAGGACAAATGCATGAAAAAAAAAAAAAAGAATAATAACAATCCTGGTCCATTCATTAGAGACTGGGTGGATTTTTGTTCAAATCGTTCCAAAAGCTTAATCATTAGTCTCTTTGCAAAGTACACAATGCTGCTCTGAGTCACATGAAAATATAAAATAGAGAAAAACAATATCAGCCTCTTTGGCAAAGTAAGATGTGCAATTAAATCATATTGGCTGCAGGAGTAATCTTTTGACACCACACTTCCTGCCAGAATGGAGGAGGTCTAGACAAAGTAAAACATAGCTGGTAGGAAAGAGGCACTGTCATTATTCAAACCTGTCACTTTTTGCCGTTGTATAGAGACAAACAGTTTGTTATGATAAAACTAAACTCATGTCACTGAGCAAACAATACTAGATGGCAAATGACTTAATAGTAAAACTGTTGTTCTTGGTGTGTATTTCAGGAATCTGTCTCCCAAACCATGCACTAAGGGGATTTTGTCTTGATGTTGTCCTGCTATTCCATCATTGATAAAATGAGATATCTGACATTTAAAAGAGACCTCAAGGACAGTTTTTGTTTGTTCTTTCCTCTTTACAAACGCCATTTATTTCAGATGCCACAGATGTGATAACACTTGAGGGAGTCATGCACCTCATCTTTTTTGTGGTTGCAGCACAATTTAGATGGATTGAGGAATGCTGTATTATTGACTCGTTTGTTTTAGTGGCCTAATTCAGGGAATTCAGGGAATCAACATGCAGGAAACAGTCAGTAAAGGTGGCTCTTTCGAAGTATCTGTGGGCCTGGCAGAGCATTTTCACCCTCCACAAATAAGACTAGTCTAAACACTGGTCATTCATTGGATTGGTAGACTACTGAATTGAAAAGAAATTACAACCTTTATCACTTTAAAGTTGTTCTCAAAAAGATATAGCAGTGTGGTTAGCTTAGCTTAGCTTAAACAACAATATTATGTTTAACAATTGATCTGTGAACAATGGATAACCGGATTTACTGCTTGTACCTTCCAAATCTAGACAAAAGCAGGCAGCACTTATTGAGTGTGGTCACATGTATGACCCAAACAATAACAGTCCTCGCCCTGCGTGGTTGCCTGTGTAGCCTTTGCCAAATGCAGGCCCACTGAATCCAGAGGTTCATCAAGACACCACAAATTTTGGCAAGTCTTGACAGTAAGTGCACACCTTATTGCACAGCCTCTTAAAAAACACCGGTAATTATTTAATGGAGGGTTTAGAAGTGAGTTAGAGACGGATAAAATTTCCTAATTATGTAGTTACAGTTTGTCTGCATAGTATAATTGAGCAGCTGAGCTGGAACCGGTGAAACATGATGGCAAAACACATTTGTTTGGCTGTTTTCACAGTGGTGCTGTCAGCATGGTGCTGTGTGCCTCCCGCTCTCTCTGTCCTGCTACACTGTAGGCTTTTCAGCCTCCCCTCTCTGGGCCCCCATCCCCTCCAAAGCCCTCCTCCTCTCTATTGTTCCTGTGTTTGGTGTTTTGTTTGAGGCCTTCCCTTATCAGATGTGCAGGCTCCAACTTTCCTATTTATAAACATCTCAAATATCTCCCTCTTTGACTTTCTCTGCCCTGCACCTGAAAAAAACCCAGCAATATCTAATACAACGTTAAACAGAGCTAATTATCTGAAAAATCCATGGGCCATTTCTGTCTGCCTCCATCACATATCACCATCCTTTCTCTACTCCCTGGCCTGCCAGCACCCCCTGTTTATAGGACTTTTTAAAGCATTGTGGGAGGTTTGTGTGGAGGTAGAGTCGAGGTGGCCGCCCTTGTCTGGAAGCTTTGTTTTATTGGAGGTCTATATTCACCACTCAGGATTTTCTAGAGACATGTAGACTTTTGCAGACATACAGGGTGTCTGACATGCTCGCCTCCCTTTCCCACACAGGATATTGTAGGAGCATGATCCATTGTCCTTATGTTGCTCATGTGCACATTATTTATGTACTTAAGGTGAAAGAGGGATGAGTTGTAGGAGCTTTGTGAGGTCATGTGGAGGTGGGACTTCATGTTTATGGCCAACACATGGAGGACCGTGGATAGGATCAGTGAACCACAAGGGTGTCATTACATAGTTTTTCTTACATCAGCCACACTTCCTTCACACCCAACACATGACTTCAGCGCAGACAAAGAACGTGTGTTTGCTCTGTCCAGAAACACAAACACAGATTGAGCCACTAGAAAACCATCTCCAACTCCTTATGTTCGGGTGACATCCTGAACCGAGTCCCTCTGCTGCAGCTGTGCAGGAGAGCCAAACTTCAGGCTTAACCAGCTTGTATGAGAAAGCCTGAATACATGCGTGGGCCTCCCTATGCTTTCAATCAGATAAGAGTAAGTCTGGGGAGCAGGCATGGACTTCCCTGAGCATTCCTTTGCTGCTACACACAAGGCAGCTTTTGTATGCCCTCCATATCTGAGGCCCCTATTCCAGTGGTGCTGCAGGATGCATGCTGTCTATTTGATGTAAAAGCCTTCAGTCACTTGTTCCAAACTGAACCACACAAAAAGATGATGTGATTAGAGTCTATATCTGCTGTACAAAACAGACCACCCAGCTGTTTAATATTGCATATGATTGCATGAAGAGTCGATCATTGCCTATATATCATGTTGTCATCACGTATGCTTTGTTCCCCTGCAGATTTGTTCCGGTATGTTTGGTGTTTACTTTGCTGTACATACTGCTTTCAGTCCATCTGAGAAAACTCATCACACAGTTCAAGTAAACTTCATCAAGGTAACTCTTGAGGTGCTTATATATGGCAATACAGCATTCATCTGAAGCTATGAGAGATTAATAGTCTCCGCTGTGACACATGGAGAGAAAAGGTATCATTATATCCTGAACTTATGAAGCATTTCTGACTTTATACACCTGGATACATTAACTGAAAACAAGTATGCTACAGATGTAAAAACTCTGAGGGAAAAAAAGGATGATTTGCAGCGTGGTGGTGGTAGGAAAGTCATATATACTGCTGTCAAACAGCTATTTATGACTCTGGTAGACACACATTCTTGTAGCAATTGATATACTGTATGTCTCATTAGCAAAAACAAAGGGAGAAATATGAGCTGGTTCATATCGCTGCAGTAATGTGTCACATTCTGATTAAAAGTTTTTCATCTTCCATTTCTATAACTCTGCAAAGTAAACATTTCCTGCCTTTTAGCCTTGAATGCAATATTTACCAGGTGATTAACTGTTAATACAAACATGAATTGAAAATAAATGAAATAATGGTCCATTGCTTGATTCTTACGTGATGTCTGCATAAAACTGCTTGCAGACACAAATGTTTTTAGCTTCTTAATTTGAGTCTAAGCTGCTGATTTCCATGAGCTAAATCCAAATTTGCAAATCTTTAACCCTGATCTTAAAATTGTGAGTCACAAGCCTGTTTTAGACCTGCCTTTATCTCAAATTGCTTAAAACTGTTCCTGTGTGTGATGTTGCACTTTGGGGATTTGGTTGATGGATTAAAAGTGTTTCCATCCCATTAATATCTGATGTCATTATGCTGGCATTTATTTTTGCCAGAATTAGACCCACCATAAATAATACTTCATTATGTCTAATAGCTTGTTTACTGGTTTTGGCTGTGTGCAGAGTTTGATGTATGGCTCTTAAACTGTGTATACTACATTGTAATTCAGCCACCGCACCACATGGATGGAGATTTATGACGCAGTTTATGTTATAAATAGTTGGTGATACAATTGCAATCCAAAAAACTGAAGTGCTTCGGGAAATGCTCGTTTTCTAGACAGTAACTAATTGTAAGTACTACTTGTGGCATCTTTAAGTCTGAGTTTACCAAATACAGCAACATTCAACTTTTGAGTGTTTTTCTGACACATATTTATGAAAAAAATACAGGACATATGGAGAAGTTAAATCCTGAGTTATGCTAAAGTAACCCCGAAAAATTTGTTATCTGCCTACAGACATCTGTTCCTGCTAACAAATATAAATAAGAGAGGAGAAGGTTTTAGGATGAGTAGAAATATAGAGACAGATGAAAGACAGACAGCATGGTTTTACAGCAGGGTTTCTTCCCGAGATGCCAGGATCCCACCACTCCTCACTTCAAAGAGAGCAGTGCATTCTGGGGAAAACTGCAGGATTTTGTTGTTGTGTAACAACCCAGGGGTGTTCAGCGAAAGGGAGGCTGTGTGTGTGGGTGTGTGTGTGTGTCTGCTTGTGGTCTAAGAGTGCGTGTGTGTGTGTGTGGGGAAATGCACTTGATCTGATGCAGTCTGACTGCTCATAAACTGATTATCTGTTTGGTATTTTCAGCAGAAATCTGTTGATTAAGGTCGATATGTAAGATGATCCAATGTTAATGTATTTTCATAAAATATTACAGCATGAATAAATCATAAATTAAGGTTCATCTCATGCTGGCAGAGTCATGCCAGTTCAAGTAACTGTTTATTTATGTAGCACAAAATAACTATTCGTCTTAAGGGGTTTTTTCAATATGTAAAACAAGCAGAACCTTCAATCCCCTGATTTAGAACAGATTTTATTTAGAAAAAGAAATTAAAATCAACAGTTGGCCATCTGGTAATTGCACGCTCCAAACAATTAAGAGGCAGCATAATAACCAGAACAACTGTTAACTTCAGCTCACTGTTGCTGCAAACCCAGCAAGAAACGGTTAAACAAGCACCTGAACTGAAGTCAGGCGAAAAAAGGACAACTTAACAGCAGCCTCCCAGTGAACTTGGCCAGATGGAGACTGAGGATCCCAAACTGACAAAGGTCAGTTTGTAGACAGGAAAAACCATTGAAGTGTTTTACATGAACAGGATCTGAAACCCCGGGGATGACACAGACATGATTGGTTCAATCAGGGACAAAAGAGGCTTGAAGCAGTTTAGGAGAGGAAGGGAAGTCAAAGCAGAATATGGAGACATAATAGTCTAGGGCTAGCTGGTTAGCATGCTAACTTATGTAAATATCCCTGCAACACAAGATGTCTTCATTTCTTCTTCACATTGTTCTCATAATTAAATGTAATTTTTGAAAGTATTTCATTAAAACTTTTATATTTCAACTTAAGCTGGAGTAAAATTGAAGAAATCCCAAGAACAGCAACAGAAGATGGATTTCTCTGTCAGCATAGATGGATGTGCAATAGATACTGTGTGTACAGAACAGGCTCAATAAGGATGACAAAATTTGCAAGCAAGTAGGACTCTGGTTGAATGTCAAGCAGCTTAGAGGTGCTGCCAAAAAAAACCTGAGCCACACAACCTCCACTCCACCACTGAGGACAGACACATACACACAAGAGCAAAATCGGGCCTTTAAAATTCTGCATTTGTGCTACAAATTAGTCAGATATCCCTTTAGAACATGAGCCTGTTTTTTTTCCCAGCCACCTCTCATCCTGGAGCCATCTGGACCCATGCTGCTGCTGCTCCTGTCAGATTTCTCACATTTTGAAAAAGACCTTCAGCTCATTTCAGACTGACTTCCAGAGTCAAGACGTGTGCATGACAGATTGCTCTGCTGCCATGAGAGGAGTCGACCATGTTGAGTGTGGAAGCCGGTCAGGAATACGCGATGAGACAGTGCTGGTGTTGCCAAATAGCAGGCATCTGGATTGAGTTTCATCACAGTGGGGCCGGGCCCTATGCAGATGGTGCTCGCCAAACAAGCAACACAACCCTGATTAGAACCAGAGGGGCGGTCCATGTGCACTCACTCCATGCATGCATGCTTCACAAAAGGCCAATTTTTTTAACTTGTATGTTAGTGAGAGGAGTGCCTCCAAACTGTTGTGTGTTCAGAGCAGGGGAAGCTTCATTTACTGTAAGGCCAGTAATGATTTATCAATAGCTTTTTTTTTTTGCATTTATCCAAAGTGATTTGCACTTGTAACTCCTTCGACGCTCTCTCTTCAGTCCTCCTGTCACTGTCATGTCACTGTGCTGGACCATCTGGCACCCTTCTGCCTTTCCTGCTGATGCCTCATCCAGTTGTTGTAGATCTTTGTCCCCCTGGAGATTCATCTCCCTCCCCTTTTCTACTTTTTCCCTAGTGCGCCTGCTGTATTGGATCCCTGCATTTGTTTCTCCTTTTTGTGTGAATTGTCTTATCCTCTTCTGTATTTGTGTGGTCTGACATCCATCTAGGTATGATGAATCACAATCATCTTGGGTGGAGCCAAGGCCAGGATGCAGGTGACGGTGCTCTTGAACAATAATTACAGGCAGATATCAGAAAGGGAGGAGAATACTTACAGAAGAAGTCGCCCAATGGCAGGCTAATACCCAGAGTTAACATCCGGTGAGTCAGATTATAGTGCCAGTAAAGTGTCTCCTTGTTTTATTCTCCCCTTCAATTAGGAAAAGCTCTCTTATTTTGCTGTCTTGAAAGTGTTGCATCTTGTGCCATATGAAAAAAATGAGCAACAAGTATTAAAACGTTTAGATCCAGCAGGTGTAATTGCATTACACCAGCAATTGCATTACACCAGTGGCAAAAACTAGTGTGTCACGCCTGGATCACTGCCTTCTTAGAGCTTCAGCTGCAAAATACACTGCAGAGTAATTTGACTTTGGAAGAAATGCAGATTTTTACCATTCTGGTTGCAGAAAAAATCCAGATGTTAATGGATGTAAGTGGGGTTTTTTTGTGCAGTTTAAACATGGCATTAAAGAGCATCACCTGAAGCCCCTCAGCAGTCCTGCTGGATCTCTCTCCTTTATTTGTGTTTTACAATCTACATTTTGTCATGTCAGATATATAATTTTCCATTATGAAATATTGTGCACACTCAACATGTCTCTTCCTGAGGTTTTCTACATTTTTGCTAGATAGGCTGTTTTGGGGTGGAGTTTTTTCATCAATAGAATTAAGGGGATTAGATAAAGGGTGTGTATGCTGTACAGGTTGTAAAGCCGCTTAAGTTTTGCTGTATTGGCCTATATCTAAAAAAAAAAACCCGACTCAGTCTAAATATGTAATTTTGGTTTTAATTCATTCCATTGTGGGAAGCTTTTTTGCTCAAAACAAAAGAAGCCACATTGTTTGCATGTTAGCAAAAGGAATTTAGGACAGATGGTGTTGTGCAAACACTTTAATTGAACCAGCTTTGCAGTAAAACATCTTCATCAAGCTCGCCAGTTAGAGCAAACAAGTACAAGGCGACATAAGAGTGAGATGTCACCTCGCCACAAGCTGGCACCCAGACTAACAACATTCCCTTCTTTTCATTCGTCTGAGTGTACCCTCGAATTACCAAGCATTAGTTCCTGAATCCTTTGCAATGAGAGGTGGGGGGTGCGCTGAGCTACTGTTCTGCTGGAATACAGGATGGCAGGTTCTTTTGAAAAGCTCACCACATGATGTCCACATGACACAAAAACACACTGCAGCGCTAACCCACAATGGCCGCAGAGTTTACTAGCTGTGTGGGAGCTGATGAGAGCAGACTGTGAGTGTTGGCAGCTGCCATGGTGGTCCCAGAGACTCAACAACGACATCCATCAGGCTTTGAGGAGGTTAAAAGAGGCTGAATGTGGGATTTTTGGCTAAAGCCTGGCTAGGTGTGGAGGACTGTGGCATGTCGAGAACCGTATGGTTTGCCTTATAGTATACTGTCACCCTCAATTTGTTTGCCTCACCCTACAGAGGCATCTTTGTTTTTGAGAACACTTGGGTATAACAGTCTTAAAGGCAGGATCCACCACTATAGAGATGCTAACAGTACTCCAAAGAGAGTTTACATTTTTATTTAAAAGTCCAACTGGCTATGTGGTCATATATGTTTAGTCAAGGATGTGTATTTATACAAAGATGGCATAGCTTGAAGGAATGTGCTGGAAACAACAGGACTGTTTAAAAGACTGCTTTTGTCTTCAGTTGTGTCTGCTTTTGCTCATATAGAAACCATTACACTGCAAAATGAGCAAGAAAAATATCGGCAACTCTATGCTAGAATATATTGTATATACTTGAATTTCTTCATATGAAATAGTTAGTGGTTTTTTTGTGTTTCAAGCTCAACAACATTTTAATGGGTTGTCAGGGGTCGGATTCAGAGACTCGCTGGTCACCTGCTCTGATAATGTGTCTTGTTCATTTCTGAGCGGGTAAACAGGCTCTTAAAGCTAAAGTCAGATCACAGGCGACAGTGAAGCAAAACATGGGACAGCTGAGTCAGTTGTGTGCTTGGACGGAATGATAGGATAACATTTTAACAGCTGCTCCTGTTCCTGAAACAACACAACTTGAAAGTGCCAACACCCCACCATCGGACCCCCAGCACTTCCAAGTGTGAGCCGTGCACACCACTGCAGATGCACTGCTGGAGGGGTGAGGGGTTTTAATGGCCATACAGTGGCTTTGTCAGAGAAAGCTGATGTGACTTATGTGAAGGTCTGGGGGCATGAGAGAGAGGCAAATATTATACACTGGTCCTCTGACTTGCATACTGTACCCATAGGCCCCGTGACCACAGAGGCTTTCTTTAGATTCGTGTTTTTCTCGCCATTATTCCCTGTTGGGTGGATTCCTTCAGTCCTTTCCCACAACCTCCATGCAAGGGTCTAGTTTGGAGCAAGGCAGAGGCCTCCATATACAGCTGTTCAGCCCACCCAGTTGAACTCTGACTGTGGAGACTTTCAATGAACTGCCACAAAAATGAAGCTAGAAATTCTTGCTTAGTTTACATATATTTCCATCCTTTGCACAATACCTCCCATCCAAATGATGCATGAGCTGATAACCTACATGTGAGCTGGAAATCTTCCATAGGAACTGAATGGCTGGCACTGAAAAACAAAAGAGACTCTACAATGCGCCCACATAGTTTTTAATGAAAAATTTGCAGCCAATACAAAAGCATGGAATTAGCAACAGGAAGCACATTGTGTTGAAGTCTGCTTCAGTCGGCCAAAATTTCCTGTATGAATCGAAACACTGGTTTCCAAAGTTGCTGCAACAGTCCGGTTCATAACGTTCCTCTTGTCCAAAAAACTTTGGAAAGTGTGAAAAAGTCTGCTGACCTTTAAATGAACCGGTAGATTTTATCTGTGGTGAGTGGTCACATTCTCCCTCTTTCACCACCGGTGGCCATGGATACAGTCGTCTTTGTTAGTTAGTAGCCATTAAAGACTTCAAAGAGAGAGCCGTGAACACTTTGGCTTTGCGACTGACCACTTGACCCTCGGACGCCCCGCTTGTGGAGAGCGGTAATAGGAAATGAACTTAAGATTACTCCGACCACAATCAGTCATGGGATAAAAAAAAAAGGGCCTCACGTCGGAGGATATTAGCCTTTTTTTTTTTTTTTTTAGCAGGGACAGAGAAGAATACACGGCCTTTCAGAGATAAATGCTAGGGTGGTGGTCCTTCACTTTCAATTAATACTGACTTTGGGTGGCACGGCTGCTACTTTGAGGAATTCAGACTCTGGCTCCGTTATTTCGTCTTTTTCAAAAGGGCAGCAGTGACGAGGAATAAATAACAATAGGACTGAACAGCTCTGGTCAAAATGTCATCTGTAATGTCACCCTGGTCTTGATGCAACGGTGAGCATGCTGCGATTAGCAGTGAGCACAAGTCTCCTCCCTTTGCTCCCATCTTCACTTATTGTGACCTGCATATCCTCCAGTGTTATTAGACTAGTTAGTGTTTGTGTATTCCTTTTAGGGAAAGAACAAGAGTTTCATTCCATCCACAACTGCAGTCAACGTTTACCAAACACTGGGAAGATTTAAGCTTGCTTGTGTATTGGTAGTAAAAGTAAAACAGTGTGTGACTAATGTGATGAGAAATAGACGCAGTGCTGAGGGAAAATTGTTTCATTTGAACTGTTTTATCAAGGCCAGATTACTGGCATGATCCCTAAATATAGTTTTCCTCAGAGTTTGCCATTTTTGCATCTTGTAGTGCCAAAGCAAACAGTGCGTATGGAAGCACAGGAAAAAGACACAGTAGATTTAGCAAAACCCAAATTTAACGGTGTTGAAATAGTCATTGCTTTTTCTTCTCTAATAAATCATAGTGATCAGATCCTTATGCTGAAGATAATTCCTTCTTCCATTTACAACCTTAAAGTCTTACTGCACTCAAATGTGATATAATAATCAAATACATCTCAATGAAATGACTTTTCACAATAGTCATTTTGCAGTATTTTGTTTCATGGAGTTGTTCAGCATATCGTATGTGTGCACAGAGTTTTGCACATTCTAATTCAGACTTTTTTTAATCTCACACTTTCACAGAAAGTTATTAACAGTTTTACAGCCTTTACTCGGGGCCAAGAGTGCCTGCTGCACGTTAAATTTTAGAGACGACATCCTGTTCGCTTGAGGAAATCTGCAGCTTCAGAGGCCGGGCTCGCATGTAAAGTAGACTCTCACTATGTGGCAACAAAAGTGCGTAGGTCCCCCAATGTTGCTAATGTGAAAGGTTCATTTTAACACCGCCAGCCAAGTCTCCCCTTACACACATAAAACACACTGCCAAGACAAAATAAAGTCTGAAGGTGCATACACACTTTCCATAGACAAAGAAGAGGCAAGGGGGGCTGATAAATGGCATCTAGTGTCATCTGCCAGACCTGCAGTCATTATGAACACATATTAACGAAGTTTATTCCTAAAGTTGCCACTCCGGTGTCACTAGAAGCAACTAAAAACAAACATGAGCTTCAGTCTACTTCTCAGCTTTTTCCACTGTGATTTGTTTGTAAGCTTTGAGGCACTGCACACTGCTACAAACGCATATAAGTTGTTTGTGCTGTGGCAGAAATCTCCAGGAATGGATGTGCGTGTTTGGGAGCGACCGAGGGAACCACAGTTGGTGAGCTCGCTGAACTGAGTGGATAAACAGAGGATTCATGAGGACGTGCCCGGCCACAATAATGACTTCTTCACAGAGGGTTTCTGTGAGGAAACGGCTCTGTTTTCATTTAAGTCCCAAAATGAGCAACCTTCTCAGACCTTAAACTATGTTGCTGGCTAGCCTCCATTGTGTGCTCTACTATTTCACGTTTTGTTTTTGTCCAACCTCCCTCTCTGCTGTGACTCAGCCATTCACTGCTACCAGTAAGAGTGTAAATTCCCAAACAGGATGTCCAGTTCTCTTACAATGACCAAAGGACGTTCGTTGGTTTCCAGGAACCAACGAACGTCCTTTGGGCTGTTGACGGATACATGAAAGACTGGAAGGAAGTCAGACACCGTTCACGTGATAAACACTTGAGTTACCATAAGATTGCAAAGCATATACTAAATTTTATGTAATGAGGCATTGCATTTTTTGCTGTAAATATACCTTGTGCAACTGTCATAACAATTTACAAGGGGCTTTTCACAGTTTACAGCACAATTAACCATCCAGACACCCTGCAGACATTCAAACATGAGCATGCAAACCGGCACAGGACCAGCAGCAACAGAAGATAAAAAATGAACTGTTTGTCTGTGGATCAATAAAAAAGGGACCCAAGTTAGCATCTTGCTTATGGCAGAACTTGTTTGTTTCTCAGTCCAACTGCACACATTTGTTATTCCAATCATGTTATTTCCAATCTCTATGATTAAAGTCCTTGTTAAATTATTACAGGGACATTTTACAAATAACAAACGGTGTGACTGAGCTAACTATTTGTAATTTAAATTATTCTGCCCAAAGGGAGTTCAGTGCACTTCAATTCAAAATAATTTAAAAATGTATTTCACATTAAAAAAGCAGGGGGCCTCCGGAGAGGAGCAGAGAGACACAATGATTAGGCTGCAGCCGGGTCTTATGTAACCTAGAAACACACACTGGGCGCCGCAGGAGTCCAGATCACACTCATCAGCCACCAGCAGAGACACAGGTCATTACCAGACCCGGTCCAAAAGTACACAAGTGTTTATCAAACCGGAGCTTTTTCTGTGTGTTTTTGGGCCTAAATGAGCCACTTTTTTTTTACATGTCACAGACTCGTTTAACATTCTGTTAATATAGAATTATTAAACAGAGCAGTGTCTTGTTTTTAATGGTAATGACATTTTCTGGGTTTGGAAGAACTGCACTTGAAGGTTTGACATAAACTTTCAGTTGTCATGGTTACTATTTTTATCCTGACCTTAGCAAAAACATTAGACGTAACTGAAGTCTGCCCAACATGTAATACTGTATAATGTGTGTGAGGTACAGGACGCTGTTCCAACTGAAAATTTGTCGTCTCTAAATTGAGGCACATGGTTAAATATAAATGTTTGTTATTCAGAGTATTACAAAATCCATGTTGCTGTTGGCTCAAGTCATATGAGAACATTCGAAAATTACCATTGGAAACACAACTACACATGATTATTGGAACTGGGCTCTTTACACGGAGGTCCAAACTTGCCAAGTCTTTTCCACAGGGGTCTGGATTTCCCCTGTCATTCCCTTTTTTTTATGTAACAGTGCTATAAATCGTGGTGGGAGCCCTCAAGCACTTACTGGTTTTACAGTGGGATAAACGTAATCAGAGCGCGTCAAAGCCTGTGTGTCCGTACCCATGTACTGGGATCGGACTGCTCACTCAACCAACTCGCTGGGCTGAGATCAGTTTGACGTCGCTCTGTGTGAAGCTGTGGGGATGATTCTCCGATGGGTTCTGTTAAAGGGCTCAGTGGAGTCTCTGGCTTTGGCCCAAAGCACTGTCCTGATTGCATTCCTCAGGGGCGAACTGTCCAATGTTATCTCTGCTCGCTCCGACAGAGGCCCCTGAAGCCACAAAGGACTTGCTGTGTTGGCCTCTCCTCACCCTGGCGGCCTCATCACATTTGCTGGAGAGGAGAGGCCAACTTCAGAGGTGCCTAATTATGCTGAAGCCACGGCAGAGGATACACCTGCACACAACAGGTGTTTATTTCCTTAGTCTGTGAGGGAACCTCTCTTTATTCTAAGGGAAGCAGCTCAAGACTTGGCAGTTGCCGGCATTTATTATGTGGTTCGTCTGAAGTTTGCACATTTCACTTGGTATTCCAAAGAAGGAGAAACATCTATGCTTTGCATGCATTGACCTTCTCTTAAGATGCCTAAAATAACTTAATGCATGCAAGCAGGCACAGACAGGTACACACCGGCATACTATACATGATTGCTAGGAGGGATTGAATTACTGATCTCCCTTGCAGATGTAACTGTATCAGGGGGAGCATCAGGACTAAAGATGTGGCGTCAGCCTTCAAAGGAACACCAGAGTGCCACGTCAAGATTTGCAGGTGTGTAATCTGAAATCTCATATTGGAAAAAAAAAAAAGTGGAAGAAGTTTTTCTGTGTGGGGGCTCTAGGGTTGTGCAGTTACAGTGGGAAGGGGACGGCTGGCTCTGTGGTGTAACATTTCTGTGCAGAGGATTAGGGTTGTTTGAGAGGAGATAAGACACTGCGGGATCACAGAGCTGTTAAATGTATCTGCCAGAGCCAGCACAGGAACAGCAGCAATGCAGAGATGCTGCCAACATTCCTGGGGATCAGCACCAGCTGGAGACTCCCACCTCTCCTCCCTTCTGCACAAAACTTAAAAAGTACCTGATAAGGGGAGCTCACTGCAGCATCCCACATCACTACACAATGTAGATGTTCTATTTTTTTATTTTTGCATGGTTTCAGTATCAAGCTGAAGCTTTTATTAAAGTAGTTAATATCAAAGAAGCATAGAAATTGTTGCAGCAGTTTTGAAAATGTGTTCAAAACATAACTAGAAATATTTTAAACTGTCCATATATATGACCAGTTGTCACATAATTGCCCCTTTAATTTTAAGTACAGGAGTTATAGCATAGTGCCACAATAGGTTGGATGTAGTTTTTAGTTGTAAGGGATGTGTTTTCTTTTTTCATTCAAGGAGAATAACTCTGTAATGATTGGTATGATATGTCTATTTGCATTCAGACCACCAAATCAGCTCTATAAGGAAACACAACCAGAAACATCTGAGGGCTCCAAATAACCTCAAACATCAGAGACGCCTTCTCCATAAACTGAGCAGGATAATGATCATGATCTCTGTTTGTCTGTCTGCATATGAAGACTTGATTTGCTGCACTGTGCTAACATGATTGAGTGGCAGATTTCTGTAATGAATCACTGGATGCACCGACAACCAGTGTGACTCAAGCTAATGGAGCCATTTGTAAAATTACGAGGACATCTAGTGGTTAAAATCAGAAGTCCCAAAGGAAAACTTGCATCCAGATTTTTCCCTCACATGTATGGATTTTTTTTTCTCTGAATGCAACCTGTATTCTACGATCCAGAAAAAAAGAGAAAACCAGTGAAAGCATTATTAACACATTCAAGGCTTCCACCTGCAAACAGACAATAAAGTGGCAGAGAGCTGTCAGTTGCACCGATGGATGTTATGCGTGCAAGCGCTGACTCGAGGCCATGATGTCTGTATCAGATGACAAGGTCCTCTCCACACCTGAGCCAGCACACAACTCAATACCCCTTCAGTCGTCACCGGGCTTCTAATTTAAAATGTATTGACCAGTCGAGTCCAAGCACTCACAGACACTCATGTCCCCCAGCTATGAAAAATCCTCTAATCTACTGTCATCATAGCAGCTCTTTCAAAAACACAGACGTGACAATAATGGTGTCAAGGTGAACCTTCTGGCCCTCTGATCTCAGACTGAACATGATAAACACCCCTGTTTCTCACTGTTTGTACGTGGTCTTTCTCCAGGGTTGCTTCGGCGCGACGGGACGTGTTTGATCTCCGCCTAGCTGCTGCTGCAAGGGGGAGGTAATATTATTAAAGGTCGAGGACAGATAGAGAGACAGCACTGAGGGTGGAATATGGGAGATTTGTCGGGGGGATGAATAGATGAAGTATAGACAAACAGGTCAGTGTCTGCATTTCTTTACACGAAACACACCTGATGGAACAACAGGTACATCGATGAGTCCGCTTTTGTGATTCAGAATATTTTAAATGATCAAATCCATGTTGCACATGTAAAATCCTTACACTCCTGCAAGTGAAGGTAATCAAGTTCAAATTTAAATACAATCTTTATTCAAGGTCTTAGACATCTCCCAAAGGTATAATCCAGTAAACAGCAACACAGGCATTTACAATTCAAGAACAAATAATTCACTTTTACAATAACAAATTGAAGGTGTTTTGCCTCTTTCAGATGTGTTTCACCAGCTGCTGCCTTTGAATTTGGACGGCAGACGACAAACCATGTACTCAATTCATCAGTAGTTCTTAAATATGTCAGCACTGATGCTCGTGAAACAAAAGCGTGATAATAAATCTGTTAATTCACAGTCTGTTTTCCTTTGCCATGTTTTCCAAACTGGATACTGAAGCCTTGAAACTTTTGTTTCCATTAAGGCCATCTTCTACGACATGCACTTTGTAGGAAATAAACACTATATTAACGACGCTGACTTCACTGAACATTTGAAGACTAATATACTTCCTTTAAATTTGAACATCACCAGAATAAATGAATTTACTCAACTAATACTGAGCAAGATTGCCTGTCTAAGGGCAACATAAAGACAGCTACAACACTGTGACCTCTGACTCAACATAGACGACTGTATTCAATACGAAAACAATTGTTTTCTTCATAAAATGAATCTGGAAAAGAATGTTTTCCACGTTAAACTGTATTTAACTTCAAATATTTGCTTTGTTTAACAATATAGTGTTATTTAGACTCTTAATGAGGTTAAATTCTTCATGTAAACATCAGGTCAGAATACCTGGTTTTAAGGTAATGCAGAGAAAATATAACTATTACATTGCAAGTTAAGCATATTTTACTCAATAGATCCATTAAATATTTATATATTATACTCCATCCGTAACAAAAAAGATGGCAGGTGAAAATAACGATGAGAGAGTTTCGTAATGAGGCACACAAACACAAATTCTGCTGCAGAGTATTTTAAAAACAGGAATAAAAAACGAAGGTGAGTGCTGTTCAGATGGGCTGAGAGGATTCCTCGCTCCTGCTGAGTAAGGCAGTCTTCTTTAACACCTGAACAATCCCTGTAATGCAGCAAACACTCTCCAGGCATAGATATAGTTAATTCTTCTTTTTTTTTTTTCTTTTTTTTGCGTGCTTTATCCTCACAAATCCACAGGGTAACGACAAAGCACTACACAAGCAGCTACTGTTAAGAAACATCACTATCAAAACGCTGTCGGTGTGAACGTTTTAGTGCCAAGTTCTCGGTTCTTGCTACAGTGTTTTTCCAGTGTTTCTGCACATCTGTTACTACTTTGTGTCCCTGTTGTCTTCTCATTGAGTTCTCCCTTAACAATAAATGTGCCAATTTTAAACATTAGGCTTGATTTGTGTGTACTTTTTAAAAATTTTGCCAACATGCAAATTGAACTCAACATAATACTGTTTTAATTTTTTTTAATGTGCCTGTTTGTATTGTTTACCAAAAATAAACTTTAAGCTACATTTGTGACAGTAAGGGCCAGTTTCTTAGACAGGACTTGAGTCTAAGTGAAACCTCAAAAAATGGTCTGTTTTAGACAAAATTACCTCGAAAAAGCTTTGTCAAACTTGACTCAGAGGAACATTCCTGCACTGAACTCAGGCTTGTACCAACTGAACCGATTTCTTAAAGGTTGACTGAAGTTTCTCTAGGACTTTCTGGTCTCTTTTTAAGCTTTTTTTGACCAGTTGCAGCTCTCACGATCACCTTCAGTCCAGCTCTAACGAGGATGACACAGATGATTGATATTAACCTAGTTAGTAAGAGACAAGTGTGCTTTCACTGAAGGACAAACACAGCTGACTGAAATAAAGTGCGTTACTTTCTGCAGTTATGAGATTTAAACAGAACCTCGTTATTTCTTAAATCCTGTCTAAGAAAATGGGCCTTTAGATTTGCTACGACAGTATGAGCATACTAAGTCTTGTCTACTAGATATATGAGCTACTCCTCTATTAAATTTTTACTAGAATTTATGCTTTTTGTGTTTTGTAATGTTCTAATTACATAACACTTTCATTTCCTTTATAGGATGGTTGTTAAATTCCAGATTCCTAATTTTTGTTGGGAAAATGTCAAGTCATAAAGAAGACACAGCTTTGGAGGGCTGCTAAGAGCTGAACTGTGCCCATCAGGCAAATGAGAGCTGCTGCCGGCAGCGAGGCTCTGCCTTTCCCCTTTAGAATAATTATACCACTGCACAGGTTCATTACGCTTTTCCTTTCTCTTCTCCTCAAGAGATTAGGCCTCACACTGAGACAAAGCTCAAATTTTTGTCTGTGATGAGCCTGCATCCATTTAAAGTCGGGATAAAAAAAGGTCTTTATGGCTGTTTCCAGGACTTTCTGAACACTGCATGAGCTCATTAACTGCAATTAGCTGGGTTTCTCCTAATAAGTGTTTTGAAGCTTCACCATCTGGACGTAAGGCCACACACTGTGTTATCTTTTGGGACATAATTTTCTCCCCTTTAATTATCAGGCATCAGGGTCTCCTGGTATATCCCATCACCATGAAAGTATAACTGCTTCTGCACATAGCCTCTGTTCCCTGTGGAGGAAAGGCAAGGTATAAAAGTGATTAATCATTTTTAAATTATTCCTTCAATTTTTAGCTTCATAAATGAAAAATAAATAAGTTAACTTGTTTGGTTGTACTGTGTTCTTGTTTACATAGTAGCTAACAAAATATTATTTTTTCCGAAGTGGACGAAACTGAAACTTGGAAAATAATTTATGTAAAATGAACATGAAAAAGCTGAATGAGCTTGTTGTTAATTACTCTGATCTTGGTTCAGACTCAGTACAGCATTAGTTTCAAATTTTAGGAAATGGGCTTCACTTCCTTGCAGAGATTTTAAGTTTTCCAAAAACTGAAGTGTCAAAATGACACGTTGTGCTTTTATAGAGGGGTTATGTTTATGACTTCTTCTTGGCTGGATGCAGTCACTTCCTTTTGGTTCCTAAAACTTGACTTTATGTGCCACTCAGGGCGGCAAAAACCAAGTTAATATTTTGGCAAAGATGTTTAAGTATGATAATCAAAAAATTATCCAATTTTGTCATCACCACCAGATAGCCAGGCAACCATTGGAGACTCTGAGAAGTGATGGTTCCCATCCAAGTGTTTTGACTGCTCACAAATGGCGTAGTAGCTCATCCATTTTAAAGTCAACAACATTGACTCACATTATGTAAAGCAGCACAAATGTCAGTTATTAGCCCCTTTATACATATGACAGATGAACATGTTTCTGTCAGTGTGTGTCGAGTTGCTGCCAGCAAAACTGTCACGTACGTTTCTGCAGAGATGTTGACTCACTGGTGTGATACAGCAAAGAGGAACTTAATTGAAAGAATTGGTCTCCCCACTGAAACATTTTTGGCCTCTTCAGTGACCCATCCTGAGCTCTGTGAGGAGCAATCTGAAAAGCTGAATGAACCCGAGCTGTGACATGCACCTCGGGGGAGTGTCAGGCTGCTGCTGATCTATCTGACTGGCCTTAAAACACCAAGTGCAAATCCCCAAAGCTGTGTCGTCTTGATTGCCTTCATGACACTGGTATTTTTAATCAAAACTATTTGTTAGGACGCCACTGTACGATTAGGGAAATCAATGTAGGTTCAAGCTTTCACATCCTTAACAGACTTTCAAGCAGTATTTCTCCATATTGTCCACGGAGAATGTGAAAAGTCTCAGTGAAACCCCCCTGCAACTAATGAGCATATCTGAGGTATAGATTTAGACTTTGACAGAATACTATTGGATATGTAAGCTACTTCCACAAAATAGTTCTGAAATGTTAAATCTATCATATCAAAGATCATACAACAAAGATAACAATTACTTCATTACAAAAAATATAGACTAGTAACATTTAGGATCAACTATCCATTAAATTCTAAAATATAGTTGAACTGAGACAGCATAAGGTTGCACAGTGACAGGATGTTCATCTCCCAGTTAGAAAACAGCGATAGGCTTCACTGTTTCTGCTTTTTTTTTCTTTTCATTTTGGTATATTTACTGAACAAACAATAACATTGAAAAATTCAAATAGTGTAAACATCGGACCAGTACAAAAGCACATGTCGCAAGACGAGGTCAGAAAACACCAATATACAGGCGGCGCTGACAGCTGTTACTCCTCCTCCATTGACTTCTCAATCTCCTTCAGCCTGCGGACAAACTCCTGAGCCTCCCTGTCTCCGATGCGAGCGTCCAGCATCCTCATGATTGGCTTCTCTGGAGGGGAGAGCAAACAGATGAGAGTAGTTCCCACACCTGACACAAATATCTGTCGATTGAATGGCTTTTCATGGTGTATTGGAGATGTAATTGGAAAACCAAACCTACAGGCTCTGGTCTCCCAGGAAGCCAATAATATGTTTGTGTAAAACATAAAAAAAGAAAAAAAAAAGAAAAGAAAAGAGCCTAGAGCTATATGTACCGCTGGGTTTACTGCGAGACAGGTGGAGAATGACAGGCTGGACGCTCTTGCCGGCTGGTGAGGAGTTCGGTCTCCCGGGCCAGCAGAAGTCGCTGAGAGGAGCTATGGCTTCTCCGGCGAAGTCATTGGTGGAGAGCCAGTCATAATCCATCACAGTGAAGGTCAAACAGGCGAACCTGTGTCTGTACTGTTCAGGACTGACGTGACTGGAGGATACAGGAAAGAATTAAATCACACTGTGGTCTAATTCCATTTCTTATGTTTAGACCTGACCCTCATTTTTATCTCCCCCTTTCCACATCTGTTACTAGAGGTAGTGGTTAAAGTCTTCCGCTATGAAATGGGATGACCCAAAACTGAAAATAGCCTGGAAAAATGCTAGCTTGTAAGTTAGTGGGACATCAGCATACTACTACTTTTTTTTTGTAATGCTTGTTTTACAGAAAAGGACCATGATACATTCAAATTAGATTAAAACTAAGAATAATACAGTGGTTATTGCAATTTGTAAATCTCAATTAACAAAGAAAATACATAGTTTTGTTTTTTGTTGCTTGTGCAGCCATTTTAACATTCTGGTAGATTTCTCATTACACTCGCTTTGGAGTGTAGTTGCTAAAGACCTCAGTTTGTTACCCCAGGACTTCCCACTACCCCTCTATTCAAGCAAGAATCGGCACACCCTACCCACACAAAATAGAGGGGTTGGATTAAGTGGTAGGGGAAAAAGATTAGACTCATTTGTCTTACCAAATGCACAACTTAGAAGAGGAAGAGAAGAACATATAACTCACAAGTAAAAGAGTTCATCGAATACTGGGTGCAGCGTCTTAAGCTTCACTTGCGTGCGTTGACTCTTGGCCATAGGAAAAAGGTGGTGAGGACAGAGCTCCACTATGACAAATGGGTCACTGAGACCTGAAAAAAAAACAAAACAGGAAAAGTGAGTAAAAACTTCAAAAAAGCAGCCTTATTTAATTCAGGCTGTTACAGTTTTACCATTGGCATCCAGTGCAATGATATCTGCAGCGTGCAGAATCTCTACTGTCAGTCTTTGCTCTGGAGCATCATAGTAGCACTTCACACTGATCCGGCCATAACGGGTGTGTTTGAGTGTTTTCTGAAACAAACAGTTGTCATCACTATAATCAGAAAAGATTTCATTATATAAACAATGTAAACATGTTCAGGTTATATCAGTCTTCATGATGCATCATCCAACAGCATCTTGCTTAGTGCAGGAGAAGGCTGTTTTTCAATCAGAGGTAAAATAACTGAAGACAGAGTGCTGTGCTCTTCAATCAATACACGTCCGTCCACTTAAAGGCTAAATGAAATTGTCAGCCTGTTAAGTTGAAACACACCTGATGGGAAATCTTCTCCAGATAGTACTGTTCAATCAGCTCAAAGGAGGAACATTTATTCAGCCTGAGCTCCTCATCTAGAACCTAAAGCAAAATGAGAATGATGAAAAGGGAAAAGATAAAGGACAGCTTAAGGTGAGAGGACATGAATCCTAAAAAAAAAAAAAAAAAAAAAAAATGTAAATGAAATAGGGTATTTATAAAAAAATATTAAAAAAAAAAAAAAAATAAAAA